>MU184118.1:115707-144652 GCA_016904865.1 Pissodes strobi | reverse complement strand
GCACGAGAGTAAAGTTATGACAATAATAAAACCCTCAAATTAGGGATATTACGCAAATCTGTTGAATTAAAGTATCCACGTCTATAATAACTTTCGGTACTGTATGCTGCAGCATTTAGGTGTTAAGCTCTTTGCTCTTTTATGTATTTTTTCTCCATTATGTATCTTTTTCATTTGAAATATTGCATTATGATAAATTAGGGTAACTATCTAATATTCAGGTCAGTAGTTAGGACCATTTAGACTCTACCCATTTTCACACTTAATTTAAGGTAAATGCCCTTTTAGGACTATTCCCTAAGAAGACAGATACTAATCGAAACGTATAGGCAGTAATTGTCTATACAAAATATATACAACGCAGTAAATCCTAATAAAGGTATCTTCTCTTCCTTTCATGTATACGTAACTCATAATAACGAAAATGCGGTAAAAAAAGTTTCGGAGAAATATCGTATATTCGTGACAAGAACCCCTTAGAAATTTCCATACATTAGGTCTATCGATCACAGGTGTAATAATTCGCCATTAATATATTAGCTTTCTTGCCGCCTCCACATCATTGAGGCTGCCAGTAATGGAACTTATAATAGGCGCGTGCAACTTTGCAGGTGCATGTTTGCGGAAAACTTTCCAATAAATGTATCTTCTATTTCGGAGAATCGTGATAAAATGTTCATGACATTTTGCTCAATATAATGCATTTATTAAATGAATAGCCGCAATTTTAGCCAATTTCCGTTCTGCAGGTCAAGTTCAATGAAATCTAGGTCCTAAGATCAACGTAAGCCATTATCAGTTTTTATTATTTTGTCTAATTTAGATTTTTATTCTAAAACAATCCTAATGCTAATTGCTTAATGCTACCATCTTTGCACAATACTAGATTCACTTAAAGCTTTTTACCACAAAGAAATCCTTCGCGTTGAAGGTCAACTTAGTGTTAACCTAAAAAAATATCACTTTTATATTACGATCATCCTGAATGGGCGATATGAATGAATATGCTTCCGGAGCGGAACATGTCACGTATACATTTCATTGCGCCTGGTGGTTCCAGAGGTCATCTACTCTGCCAGTATGAAAGATTGGTCGTCCGAGGATGTGACCAATCAGCTGTAAAGGGTTTAAAGCATTAAAAATTTACCCGGCATGCATTTCCTTCAAATATCTCCTCATGGAATTCTCTTAATCGTATTTTTATATATTTACCTTTGCATAACAATAGCAAAAAGAGGAATAATTAATTCGGCTATATTCTTAAACTGCTAGACTAATTACGAAAGAGCTTAATATAATTAGCGCATTTAGTTCAGAAATAATTGCGAAAGTTGCTCCAATTAGAAGTACAATTAATATATTTTAAATATTAGAGGATTTCAAACAGAATTCTGGAAGTACTTCAGTTTGTGCAGCTATGAATTAAATAACAGCATCGCTGGAATTCATTTTCATTATTTTGGCTAAATGCAAGTCATTAAATGCACAATTTAATTTAATGCACTTCTGAGCAACTAGAAAAGAAATTGCTGATATGGCTCCAATGATTTTCCATGGCATGTGACATAAGATGATGTTTGTCTTGACGAACGGAAACAATATTTAACGATGATGCCTGGCTAACATACAAAATTATAAAGCGCTACCGGAAAATCCTGTATCCTCAAAGGAAAGAAACTTGATTTCAGGTCCAATCAACATGGTATAATTATATTTAAGTCGAAGGCATAAAATATTTTGGAATATCGAAATGCCAACTTGAAGGCTCTAGAAAACAGCAGCTAAATTGATCTTTTCTGCACAGATTTTACCAAAAAAACGGTAATGCTAGAAGTGAACATTTCAAAAGATTAGAATTTGCTCAAAAGTAGGGATACATGGCCAGTTGACGTGTCGTTCTTCAAATGAGGGGCTGTATTGACAACACCTCAATACAGCCCTTTATTCATATAGCCCAAGTCGGCGATGTTTCAATACAGCCCCTCATTTAAAGAATAGCCCCTCAATACAGCCCCTCATAAAAAGCTGTTTTTCAAGCTTTTTAGACAGACAGCTTAGCCCAAGTCGGTGATGTTTGCTACTGCGCACCTCCCCCGCGGCGGTGGTTGGTCAACTGTCCATGTATCGCTACTCTCAAATATTAGGTGGTGACGTGTCGGGTCAAAACTCGAAACGGCGAAAAGTTTTAATTCAATTAGCCCACCCTTTATAACTGATATCATCATTTCTAAATTATCTTCTTGTACGATTTTTTACGTAAATTCTAGTTAAGTAATCGATTTTTCTATAAAAAAAATTATTAATACATTATTAATAAAAATAAAAAATCGTAATTTCTTTGACTTACAAATCAATATTTTTACATTTTCCCACAAAAGTCCATTTTCTCCATATTTCCGAAACAGGAAAGCAATAAGATAATTTTTCTCCTCTAAGTCTCCTATCAAACTATCCTTTCGGTTTTTTCGATTCTGTCGAATTTTTCGGCGCAAGAACGACCCAAAATGAATTTTTTTTCAAAAATAGACTCTACCATAAAATACTCGCCATTTTCCAACTCTTGCTAATATCGGTAGGATTCCCAAAATTGTACAAAAACTTGTAGAGAGAATTTCATCAAAGTTAATAGTTTTTTTTGGCAGTTATTGTGTTAATCAAAGCAAAATTTTGAAAATTAAAAATATGACGAAGTAACGGAAAATCAAACTGCCGAAAAAAATTTACCTCTGAGTGTTGCCCAAAAACGTGCCAAATCTCAAATTTTCACTCGCTTAGCATCACTCGTCGCGCTTCACGGCTCAATTTCGTTCTCTACCCAAGAAAAAAAAATATTGAACGCACCTGACTCTTTCTCTCTGGTTTTTCTGAAGTCCCGAATTTACCTGAATTAGCGTCTCGGCCGAGTGCGATGCGTTACACCTGACGGCTCAGTCTCACTACCCAGGAAAAAAGTACATTTTCATTTCAAAAAGTTAGAGGATTTGGAGAATCGCTATTGCAGAGAGGATGAACAAGATGTAAACAAAGATGAGGTACCTATTTCAGAAGAGTTATCAGTTGGTACTGGGATGTGACAAGATAAATACCCTTAGATTAAAGAAAGACAAATACTCTAAGGAACTACCTCATCTTTGCAATTTGAATGTTGTAGTATTGTTAAAATTATTGGAAAAACTGCTCATGATCATTATCCATCAACTCGTGGTCTAGAATCGGGACTGGACGATTGAATAAATTTACCAAATTATCGACATCATCAAATTTCTAGACGTAGCTTAGGCTTTCGACAGGGTCTCGCATTAAGAACCAATGTATAAGTAAAAAAACTGTTGCTTAACCCTCGAGTGCTCGCGCGGGATACAGGCGTATCCCACGCCTGGAATAAACGAACCTGCTCCGTTAAAAAAAGTAACTAGGTATTATTACGAAACAGTTTGCTTGTATCTGTGCTAAAGTGTGGATGGGTCACCTAAGTCACCTTTGCGTGTAACGATTTTACATAACGTTATTTACTGTGGGATAATAGTGTATCCCACGCGACCGTTTACCTTCAACTTATAACGATTGCTTTTGGGTACGTTTTTTATATATAAAAAACAGCCGCTTATGCAGAAGAGGCTGAGCGGCTAAAGCCCCTCAGCCCAATTGAATATTGACCCCTAAAGTGTAAATTTTCCTCAAATATCAAGAAGAATTTAATTTTTTCCATTTTTTATGTATCCTTTTCTCACTAAAATGACAAGCAGAGATCCTAATAAACGGATGCAGTGGTTTATGGAGTTGGAAGAAAAAGAGGAAGAAGAAGTGCTAGGAGTGGCAGATCCCGATGAGGATGAAGGTGATTTTTGTACACAAAGCGACCGTGCTTCAGAGTCATAACAGGAAGCAGAAGAATCAGAAGACCTAGATGAATCACAATGCTTGGGTCATAGTGACATTTCTTGTTACATAGAAAAATTTTGCCCCACACAATGGAAAACAAATTGTCCACATAAAACCAAAACTAACCTATGTAACATTTTTAGTAGAAAGCCAGGACCTATAAACAATGCAGCACAGTCTAAAACTGAATTGGAATGTTTTTAATTTTTTATGAGTAACAATACTATGGAAATCATCACTAACTCAACAAATATTTATATAAATAAAATAAAATTAAAATATCAAAGGGAGAAGGATGCAAAACTAACGGATACTTGTGAGAGAAGAGCACAGCTTGGTATGTTGTATCTTCTAAGTGTTAGTAAATCAGGCAGACAAAATGTTATGGATTTATGGCGAACTGGTGGTACCGACATGGACGCTATTTACGGCACCCTTTCATACAACAGATTTCATTTTCGTTTACGATACTTACGATTCGATATTCGATGCCATCAGGTACCCGTGCAGAACGAGGAGAATCTGATAAATTAGCAGCAATTCGAGAAATCTTCCAGCTATTTTTTGTAAACTGTCATAATTCCGTTGTGCCAGGACCAAATTTAACGTTTGGTGAACAGTTGATCGCATTTAGAGGTCATTGTCCATGTAGACAATATATTCATCGAAACCAGCTAAATATGATATACATTTTTTGCCTACAACTAACCCGTGTACTCTGAATCTTGATATCTACGCTGGAAGTCAACCAGAGGGTCCATATCAACTTTCTAAAAGCCCTGAAGAAATTGTGAAGCGGCTTCTACAGATGGCCAAAGGAACTTATCGCAACATAACTATAAATAACTGGTTTTCTGGTTTTCCACTGGCACTATAACTCAAAAAGAGTTTCAAATTTACAATGTTGGGAACTTAAAAAAAATAAAAGGGAAATACTTGTAGAATTAGTGAACACTGCAGGACGACCAGAAAAGAGTAGTCAATTTGCACTTCATAAGGACTGCACTCTAATGTCGCATGTTCCTAAGAACAAAAAATGTTATTGTTTTGTCCACAACTCCTTCAGATGATAACGTTGGTAATAGTACTGGCAAACCAATGATAATAATTGATTATAATCATACGAATTATGGTGTTGATGTCGATCAAATGTGTTCTACACAAGAGTGTACCTAGGATCTGAACTAGGGACTAGGGGGGACAGACCAATAAAAAAGCACAATAGTTTTTCTCTTCTTTTTATTAGTTACTAATAACCACATTCTATTCTGGGATCTAGGGGGGGGGGGGCAGCAGCCCCCTGCCCCTCGCTGGTTACGCCCTTGGTTCTACATGTAATGTGGCTCAAAATAGTAGAAGATGGCCTCTTACTATTTTTTTTACATCATGACCATAGCAGGACTAAATGCTATAGTTCTCTATGAGCTAAATAATCCAAACTCGTCAATAACCTGAAATGATTTTTTACATACTTTAGCTTTGGACATGATACGGCCAAAAATTGGCAAGAAATTGCAAGTACAAACTACTCCAAAACAACTAAAAGAAAAAGGCCGCATGATGCTTCATATTAAAGTACCTTTGACTTCCGCGGAAGTCTAGCCAGCAAAGCGTCCGAAAACTGGAAATGGTCGATGCTATTTGTATCCTAGAAAAAAATATAAGAGGACCAGGAACTACTGTTCCGCATGTAATAATTGGATTTGTGTGGAGCACAAAAAAGAGCTACCAACACTTTGACTTTGACACTATGTCAAATGCGCTGATAAATTCTGATAAAAAATTGATTATATTTTATTTTCTAGAAAATATATTGATTTCGTCAGGTAAATACAATAATTTTACCTGGGATGCAAATTTTAATGTATCCCACGGGACGGCTGGCGCTGGTGTAGTTTTTTGTCATTTAAGTACTCCTTAATATCATAATACAGTTGTTTCCTAAATATGGGCTTAATTTTCTGCAACATATATTAATTTTGTCACGTAAATACAAGAATTTTACTTGGGATACAAATGTATCCCACGTGACCGCTGACGTAACATTTTGCCGCGCGAGTACCTACTCCAGAGTTAAATAATACAATATTAGGTTTCATGTCTGACAAGAGGAATAGTGCTCAAACGCATGAAAGACATTAATGCAGTCGAGAGTCTTGGCTGGAACCCATTCTGTAGTTGTGGAAAGGCTTGAAAAATTCCAGTTGCAGTGACGTCGAAGCCGTTAATAAACTAAATATTTTCGTAACACAAACCAATAATTTTTGTTGCGCAATTTTTTTAACGTTGTTGACATTCAGCACAACCTATGATGAACAGCTTCCCAGCTCATGGCTGGATGCAGATCATTTTTGACAGAAGAGAGTCATTAGTGGATCAATGCATGGACCTTGACTAGTTCTGTGTTTGTATCACCACCTTCCTTGGCAGGAAAACTGGGGTTATTTTCCAAAAATTTTAGATGCCTTTGCTCCCGAGTCAAAATGATTTTAGAAACTTTAGCCTTGAGGTACAATGGATTATAGTTTTCGCCCAATAAGGACTTTTAGGATCATGACTTTCAAGGATTGCATACTTTATGATTAGTAACAATCCAATTATGTTTCTTTTTTCATCTTCAGTGGTTCACTCAATCCAACTGACTGAGTTTTCATGGGCAAATTTTTAAATTAATCATCAATAAAGTAAAGGTTCATCCTCATCTTTATAAGTAACCAATTCTTCAAATTCATCATAGCCCTGTCATGGCTCAATATTACGCGACTAGCATCAACAATAACCATATTTTGTTCAGCTTCTTTTGTCCATTTTTTAGCAAAATTAATAAAACAGTCGCACACAATCTACATACTTATCAATTGTAATTTTCCGTCTATTTTATTTCCATTTCGTAAAATAACTTAGGCTGTGAATTATAATAACCATATACGTAGGCAGGACAATATAGGATTTGCGAGAGCCAATATTTCCCAATATATTCGAGCATTTTTTGTCATCTATTTTCTTTCATCCCTACGCTGACAACGAGGTCGTTCATCTTAATTTTAAGCTCTCGCGTTGGTTGGTGTTAATCAATAAGAAGTGGCAGGTGGAGGTAATAAATGATTGTATATACCTGTGTTGAGGGGAACTACATAAATTCCCGCAATTCTGAGAATAAGAGCGACACGTTGATTTACCATTTGGAGATTGCCATTAATTTTATGACATCTCGTAGGACAACTGGAATATTTAAAAGATTGATTAAGCATCAGCTTTATTTATTACGGATATCTACGACTTTTACTATATGCGAAAATTATAACAAAAATAGTAATCATAACGATCCCAATACTAGCACAATTAAGAAAATAAAATTATTTATAAATTCCAATTCAATGCAGATGTACTTTTCATATGTTAAATAATTCCATATATAGAAATGTTGAGTAAGGTGCCATATAATACAGATCAGCAGATCCTTTTCCACAGGCATACAAATGGGATTGCTTGAATAAATAGACGTGTCTAAATTGCGATACTCGTGTAAAATGTTGTGTAGTTTATAAAAACCATGTGTTTACTCAAACTGAAGATATTTTCAGCCTGCAGCGTCTAATGCAAGCACTTTCATACGAGCACCTGATGCTTTAGTTAAATTCCCAAACACACCATCTGTTACCCTTTTCTTTCCCAAAACAAATTACTCTTATTCGTTTTTACTCTTTTATTAGCTGCGATAAATAAGAACATATTTCTGGTACATTGTACAGTGACGTAGAGAACGTAGGCAACCGAACCGCATAAAATTCTCGACATAGTTTATTCCAGTAACTATCAGACAGTCAAGTATGGAACATTATACGGTATACGGATACTTTCATTTTGAATTCATCACAGTTTTGAAAATTTTCCTCATCTATGATGTATGTAAAATCCAAATCTACAGTTATTTCCGTATTTCAAAATCAGTTGAATTAGTCATGGCGCAACAAATTTTGAAAATTGCACAATTCACAACAATCTGGCAGTTTCTGGTTTCATAATTCCTTGAATATACTGATATCTCCCAGTTACCTAGAAACTTTTACAGGAAGGTATATTTTGACCATCTATCATCTAGTATTCCTAGAATATATCCAAAGCTCATTATCAGTTCTCATTCTTCAGATCGTTTCATTGCAGACTCATAATAGTTCTTACTTTATCGGTAGTTGGTCTATCTAATCTGCTTATTCAAATAAACCATTTCCACTGCTGTCAATTTTCTTTTCAAGTGGGCATCATCGTAAGCAAGTACCGATTCGACCAGAACCCGCCCAATCAATCCTCTTCTAAGACGATGCGATTCAGATGAAACGTTGCCTAATTTCGGCTCCACTAGGCCAATTTCATCAAAACTAGCTCCTAGTTGCTTCAAACTTATTATCTGTTTTAGCTTCAATGTCTAAGTTTATGGACGCTTGGCAATTTGAATTGGAATTGGCAACCAGGCTTTTCTCCATTGATATGTTAACATGAAAGCCTATCTACGAATAGTGTTAGCATAGCCTCTTTATAAATTTTATGTGTGATGACTTGATCATCGTTCAAATAAGACGTAAACACAATGCGCAGCAGCTGGAATTAGAAGTAGAAAACCTGGAGAATAACATCATTCAGGCTTTTCATAGTAGTACTGCCATAGAAGATCTCCCCAATAGCCGAAGACATGATGACCTCTCTGATGAGATCAAAGACGTGATTCGAGCAAATAGAAGATTAAGGCAGATATATGCACTAACTGGCAGAAAAAATGACAAAGTGACACTAAATCAACACATCCTAAAAATATGACTCAAGACGCGTAGAGACGAATCTTGGCTAATGAGACTTAGAGAGCTGACCTTCGCAGATCAATCAGTCTGGCAGAGGGCACTCCGCAATACCAAGACTCCTATCCCGCCTTCAAGCGGGGCAGGAGGCCTGGTGTACGTGGACGCGGATATGGCGGAATTATTCGCTGAAACCATGCAAAACCAAGGCGAATAAACGAATATCCTGACGAGGATGAAGAACTACACGCAGAAGTCCAAAAAAGAGTCAGGCGCTTCGAGCAAAGACACATTTAGCCTAGGTGTGATGTACCAACCTCACCCCGTGAGGTTGCAAACATTATAAAAAGGCTGAAAGTCAGAAAATTACCAAGTGCTCACAAGATTAGCAACCTGATGCTCAAGAGGCTTCCCAAAAAAAGAATCAGAGCCATGAAGGAGGCTGAGGTGATCGTAATACCTAAACCAGGTAAGGATAAGACCGATCCAGAAATTTACAGAACCATCAGTCTTCTCTCGGCCGTGAGCAAGGTGGCTGAGGGAGTTCCTGTCTCAGAAAATATTGCATTAAAATGGGACACCTTGAAGATAGTTGTGGAACCAGGTAGTAGTAGCAATATCTGGGATATAAAGAAGCTGTAGTAGTTATTAGAAAATACTGCTGGTGTTGCCAACTCAGTATAACTATATCAAATCTAATATAACAAGGTCATTGAATCCTAATCTGCTTCAAACTTAAGCCATTTCATTCCAAAATAGGTCCAGAAAGGCATCAGAAATGGTGACTCTAGAATTAAAACAAACGTTCTGTTCCTGGGTTTGGATCTTACAATCGGTTCCAAATAATAATGCGGCCATCTCTTCCTTCATCTTTGATTCATCTTACCAGATAACCCAAAAATCTACCTTCCTCTACTCCAAGCAAATTTGGGCATTTATATTTAGGTTAATTTAGGTGATCTGGATTAATATGTCTAACATTGCTTCACCCACATTCTTCCAGTAAGGTTATTTTTCTTTTTTTTTATATCGTACTAATATCCAATTCAAACCTTCAAGAGTGGCAACACATGGTCAATGTAGTACCATTCCGAAGCCTTATTCTGAACCCTTGGAGAGATTACCTCGATCTGAAAGATATTTGCTATCCTTAATTTAAACTGCATTATCCTTCCACAATTGCTGTATTGTATTATATGTACTCCATCTTCTAAAACAATACCTTTGTCTATCACTTCTTGCGAGATAATCTCTCTTTTCTCCAATGTTCCGCTAGCTAGATCTGTTTAACCATCTACTACAGGTTCCTATGTAAAATGAATATGAAGAAATAGAACAAATATTTTGAAACAATTCAAATAAATCAAGGTGCACAGCTTTGATCATGTCCTCAGAAGGTATTGCCATTGCCGCCTATATGTCAAAGTTTACTGCTTTTCCTCATCCGCAAATAGTCTTCCCTCGCAGACTATGAATTTGCAATTATGTCGACGCCACTGGAACTTTAGGATCTAATTCTAAACCTATTAATAAACATGTCATAAACGAGAAATCCTAGCAAGAAGCCCATTAAGCTTACTTAAAATCATCATAATAAAATTAAAACAGATAAACTTAATTTTAAAGAGATATAGACTAGCTAAGTGCATTCCTAAATAAGATTAATTTGTATGAAACAGGGAAATTCACTTCTATTTATTTGAAGCAGATAAATTCAACAACATTTTAAGAAATATTAAAGATACAATAATAAGATAGTTTTATATTGTGTTATGCATTTTTCAGTTATTCGATAAGAAATTTTTTATTATTTATTTATTTATTTATTATGATACCTACTCACTTCCTAATGTTACTCATTACTCGCCCCGCTTTTGAGATATTCTGAAAAAAAGTTGAATGTAAAAATGTTTTAATGTTGGTTATACCTTATGATTATAAATGTTTGTATAAACGATTTTAATTTGATTTTTTAATATTTTGTTTACTCTAATTATTTCGTATAACTTAAGTGATTGAGTTACTTTTGATTCGCCTTGTAATTGTATACGTATATATTGTAAACGAATGATCCTATTATGAAACAAAATCACTCAGTTTAAACTTTAAGTATGATTAGTAGCAGCAGGTCAAACTGCGATAATTTTTACCCGTAAGTAACACGCCGACGAATATAAAATATTACAGCGTATAGCATCGATTGTCAGACAAACCTTAAGAGGTGCACGTTCTCTACTCCGGCAGCAAAACCGAGCCCGCCTACACATGCAGAATGCACCTATCTCTTCCGGCAGTAAACCTAGCCCGCCTACATGCAAAGAGTGCAAGAATCTGTTTTTGCACTAAACCGAGCCCTTGCACTTATAGGCCCAGAATACACTCATTAATAGTGAAGCAACCTCTTACACTCTTCAAGTTAAAATATCGAGTAGAACACCTTAGCATTGGCTTTATAAATAATAATCATTCATATGCCATCCTTATGGCCTTTTTTGTATACCAAATAAGCTCAGTAATTTTGTAATCCACGGCATTTTCTCTTGAAGTGAGACTCAGTTCTACTCGGTAGTATTAAGCCAGCGATATCCCTGCAAAAGTCCTCGAGTTACCAGCATCCCAGAAGTAAGGCCCTTATAATAAAAGCGTCGCATAAATTAGGCGTGACATATGGTGGAGGCGCCCTTAGACGTGGTAATATCCTGGAAAATGTTCTTTGACATCAAGTTACACTTTCTCTGTTCCTCCAGTGTCGAAGTACCGCTTCTGGAAAAAGGCCCCTTGAACCTCCCTTCCCCTAAATACGCCAGTCAATTACTTAATCTTACTGGTAACATATAAAACTGTCACATCTAGTTGCTTCCAACATAGTTGCAACAGTTGTCACATCTAGTTGCTTCCAGCAAAGTTGCTTTTACATGAAACTAGTTTGTGTCCTTTATTACCACAAAATAATTAAAGCTGATGCCTATCACACCTACTTATCACTTCAAAATGTTGGGATATCAACGGCTTTATGTAAAATCTTGCCAAATAATCGTGTGCTACATATTATCAAGCCGTTTGGTATGCTCAGCTTTGTCATGCTATTCAGTTTCAAGCCTAATCTAGCATAAAATGATATTTAATATAAGCAAACATCGTTTCCAAGACACTCAAACTATCACAAACAAGAGAATATTTACCTAAATATCAGCACCGAAATTTTGATACAAAATTGTTTGCTTATTCCAATTTACGTCTTTATTTCCTTAACACTGACGCCCCCCTTCTGTTCAAACACAGCATGTTAAATATAATAGACTAGCATTAAGCTTTACCAGTTCTAATATGAACTTAAGAAACATGGCACTATAAATAATAAATAGGCCAAAATTTGTCGTTAGAACCCTGATTACAAAATAAAGAAATAGTTCGATTTTCTAGAAATCCAATTTTAATTCTCAATGACTTCCAAGGTGCCATCCCTTGCAACTCAATATTAATTATCCATTCAAATAATGAACCTAGATACATATAAACTTTCAGCAGCCGCACCTGTACTTCAGTTTCGAGAAAATTAAACGTAAACCTTATTAAAATTATAATTAATTCAAGCAAACATCTTTTCCCAGATACTTGCACTATACACTTTCTCAAACAAGGGAATATTTTACTAAAATTTAGGCACCGAAATTAAGTCACAAAATTGTATGTTTATTTTAGATTGCGCCACTCATCTCTTCAAAATATAATATAGGTATAGTATAGGTAAATGGGAAGTTGATGTTAAAAGAAAGTGCATTAAAAACTAATATAGGAAAGTGTATTGATGCAGTGCTAAATTATTAACTTTCTTTCGTACGCTTAGTATTATGCAATATTGTAACGAGACTATAAGTCTAAGATCATATTACACACAAAATAGTAAAATCGAAGTAGGTACTTTTGTTTATAAACTGTTAGGTCACTTGCCTTAGAACGTTATCTGGTTGAATTATTTTCTGAGCAGTATTCGAAAATATACAAATATCACAGATCCCAAAATATTTTACTGATTTCAGCAAGCATAAAGTGATGGTTTTACAGATTCTAATCTGTAAGCATGTAAGTATATATCTTAGTTTTTGCCTAAAACAGATTTTAAAACATAAGGAATCGGCGCAAATTGCTCTTCATACGGGCTAAACTCAGTAAAATGTTATGGGATCAGTGATACCTTCTATAGAAACAAGGATCTGTAAGCAGAATTAGTAGATCTTTAAGCCCCTTTTATAAACAGTATTTAAAATATCTTCCCTTGTTGGCTGAACTAAGTAAAACATATTGGGATCAGTGATACCTTCTGTAGAAACAAGGATGTGTAATTATGAAAAGTGTATTTTCTAAACGGCACGCTGGCTGAACTTAGTGAAATATTTTGAGATCTGTAAACGCCTATTCTAGAACGGTTTTTAAACATATAGATATAGTAAAAACATCACTTCATGCTGCCTAAGTTAAATAAAAATTTTCTGGAATCAGAAATAGCCTCTGGTATCAAGGATATGTAAGTGTGATAAGCTCGTTGAATTAGTCATAACTTCTGTGGAAACAAGGATCTGTAAAAACTTATAGAAACGCTACAAAAATCTCTTCCTGCCGGCTGAATTCAGTAAATACATTAGAATCAGAAGAAAGTAAACAAGAATCTGTAAGCGTGATCAGCAAATATTAATTCATTTTAAAACGGCTTTTAAAGCACATAGAATCAGAGCAAACTTATTTTCATGCTGACCGAACTCAGTGAAATATTATGAGATTAGTGATACCTGCTGTAGAAACAAGGGTCTGTAAGTATGAAAAGTGTGTTTTCTAAACGATACCCTGGCTGAACTTAGTGAAATATTTTGAGATCAGTGAACGCCATTTCTGAAACGATCTTTTAGCATATAGATATAGTAATTTCAATAAAAATATTTTGGAACCAGGAATAACCTCTGTTAACGAGGATCTGTAACTGTGATAAGCTTCTTTCCTAAAGCGGCTCTAAATATATATATATAATCGGAGCAAACATTTTTTCAAGCTCGTTGGATCAGTCATAACTTCTATAGAAACAAGGATCTGTAAAAACTTATAGAAACGCTAGAAAAATCTCTAAGCATGATAAGCGCAACTTTAAGCATCTTTTCTAAAACGGTTTTTAAGACTTTTAGAAAAGGTACAAACATTTCTTTATGCTGGCTGAATTCAGTAAAATATCTTGAAATCAGTGATACCCTCTGAAAACAAGAATCTGTAATGATAATGAATGCATCCTTATGTGCCTTTTTTTGAAAAGGTTTGTTGCTGACTAAAACAAATATTTTCAGATCAGTGATATATTCTTTAAATCACGATCTGAAAGTGTAGTAAATAAGCGTGATAATACATCTTTAAGCGTCTTTTCTAAAACAGCTTTCAAAACATGTCGAATCAGTAGAAACTGGCTTCTTTCTTAAGAAACCTTTCTAAAATAGCTTTTAAAACCTATACTAGCAGTAGATACTGGCTGAGTTCAATAAAATAGTTTTGATTAAGGATAACCTCTGTAAACAAAAATCTGTAAGTATGATAGGTACATATCTAAACCCCTTTGCTATAACGTATTTTAAAACACTTGAATCGGTGCAAAGATTTCTTCATGTTGGCTAAACTTAATAAAATATTATCTATATCTTCTGTAAAAACAAGGATCTGTTATCCTAATAAGTACATCCTAAGCGCCTTTTTTTAAAATCTTTGTTGCTGACTGGATCAAATATTTTCGGATCAGTGATATATTCTTCAAATAACGATCTGCAAGTGTGATAAGTAAGCATGATAATAGATTTTTAAGCGTCTTTTCTAAAACAGCTTTTAAAACCTATAGAAACAGTTGATACTGGCTGACTGCAGTAAAATAGTTTTGATTAACGATAAGCTCTGTAAACAAAGATCTGTAAGCATGATCAGAATATAATATCTAAACTCCTTTGCTAAAACGTGTTTTAGAAACTAAAATCGGTGCAAACATTTCTTCATGTTGGCTGAACTTAATAAACTATTATTTATATCATCTGTAAAAACAAAGATCTGTTATCCTAATAAGTGCCTCCTAAGCGCCTTTTTTTTTAAATCTTTGTTGCTGACTGGACAAATATTTTCGGATCAGTGATATATTCTTTAAATAACGATCTGTGATAAATAAGCATGCTAATACATTTTTAAACGACTTTTCTAAAACAGCTTTTAAAACCTATAGAAACAGTTGATACTGGCTGACTGCAGTAAAATAGTTTTGATTAAGGATAAGCTCTGTAAACAGAGATCTGTAAGCATGATACGAATATATCTAAACTCCTTTTCTTAAACGTGTTTTAAAAAACTAAAATCGGTGCAAACACTTCTTCATGTTGGCTGAACTTAATAAACTTTTATCTATAACTTCTGTAAAAACAAGGATCTGTTATCCTAATAAGCGCATCATAAGCGCCTTTTTTTTAAATCTTTGTCGTTGACTGGACCAAATATTTGCGGATCAGTGATATATTCTTTAAATAACGATCTGTAAGCGTGATAAGTAAGCATGATAATATATTTTTAAGCGCCTTTTCTAAAACAGCTTTTAAAACCTATAGAAACGGTTGATACTGGCTGACGGCAGTAAAATAGTTTTGATTAACGATAAGCTCTGTAAACAAAGATCTGTAAGCATGATAAGAATATATCTAAACTCGTGTTTTAAAAAACTGAAATCGGTGCAAACATTTCTTCATGTTGGCTGAACTTAATAAAATATTTTCTATATCTTCTGTAAAAACAAGGATCTGTAATCATAATAAGTGCATCCTTAAGCGCCTTTTTAAAAATCTTTGTTGCTGACTGAACTAAATATTTTCAGATCAGTGATATTTTTTAAAATAACAATCTGTAGGCGTAATAATCAAGCATGATAATATGTCTTTAAGCGACTTTTCTAATACAGGTTTTAAAACCTAGAGCAACAGTAGATACTGGCTGAGTTCAGTAAAATAGTTTTGATTAAAGATAACCTCTGTAAACAAAGATCTGTAAGCATGATAAGAACATATCTAAACTCCTTTGCTAATACGTGTTTTAAGACATATAGAATCGGTGCCAACATTTCTTCATGCTGGCTGAACTTAATAAATATCTATATCTTCTGTAGAAACAAGGATCTGTTATCCTATTAAGCGCCTTTTTAAAAAATCTTTGTTGCTGACTGGACCAAATATTTTCAGATCAGTGAAATATTCCTTAAATAACGATCTGTAAGCGTGATAAGTAAGCATGATGCTACATATTTAAGCGTCTTTCTAAAACAGCTTTTAAAACTTATAGAAACAGTAGATACTGGCTGAGTTCAGTAAAAGAGTTTTGATTAACGATAATCTCCGTAAACAAAGATCTGTAAGCATGATAAGAACATATCTTAACTCCTTTGCTAAAACGTGTTTTAAAATATATACAACCGGTGCAAATATTTCTTCATGTTGGCTGAACTTACTAAAATATTAATGAATCTGTGATATATTCTGTAAAAACAAGGATCTGTAAGCATGATTAGTGCATTTTTAAGCGTCTTTCCTAAAGCGGCTCTTAGAACTTACAGAGCTGCTGAACTAGTATAATACTTTGGGATCAGTGGTACCCTCTGCTTTATAACCATAATAAGTGCATCCTTTTCTTAAAGGGTTTATTGTTGGCTGAACTGACTATTTTCGAAGCAGTGATACCCTCTGTAAATAAGGATTTGTATGCGCAATAAGTAAATATAGATATTAGGTATGTCTTTTCGGGTTTGCTGTAAGCCAAATAATCTGTGATCAGTGATAGCTTGTAAGCATACATCTTTAAATTAAATGTATTCTTCTTGTGCGCTAGTCTCATACCATATATTTTGCAATATTATAACCAGATCACAAATCTTGTTATTTCTGTAACATTATAATACAATTATGATCATATGACACAAAACAACAGACGCCAGCCAATATAAATCGAGCACTACGGTGCGGTGCAGACAAGATTAAAGTAGATCGTGTAAAGCACGTGCACAAAGTAAACAGATAATTAATCGCTTTGCCATGAGGATCCAGGAGACTGTTGCTTTTTATGTAGCGAAGGGTTCGTTTTAGAGGTGTCACAAGGAATTTGAATAGGGGGGCGAGGGTGCTATTGCGGTGTAAACTAAAGTAAGCATAAAATTCTGCGTCTTAATTTTCGTGCTCAAATTTACTTTCGCTACAGTTATTTCAAATGGTGTAGAAGCATCCACCTAATGTGTTTACTCGAACTAAACATTAGTTTTTGTTGTGTATTTAGATTGATTGAAAAGAGGAAAATTGATATTACTTTAAAGGTTTATTAAGCGATTAAGTTTATTTTAGTTAGCTCAAAAAATCCCGGATGTAACCGTAATTAATAAACTATCAGTGGGGAACGACCACAGAATGGTGAGAGCGAAGATACTACTAAATTTGAGGACAGAACGAAATAAACTTGTGAGTAGGAACAACAGCAAGAAGTGGACAAATGTAGACGATGTTGATAAATGCCAAAAAACGGTAAAAGAAAATTTGAAACATGCTGATATAGATAATCTCGAAGATCTAAATAGAAACATTGTAGAGTTAATCAAAGCTGCACAAAAGAAACACTGATTGAAACAAACAGAAAATGAAGATAAACTCTATAAATACTAAAAAATGTATTGAAACAGAGAAGAAAATTACTAGGAAAACACCCGGAACAAAGAGAGGAGTTAAGACGACTGAAGATATAAAAAAAGCCGCAAGGACTGACATCAGGAAGTACAGCAATAAATGAGTGACTAGAGTTATAGAAGGGAATAATGACATGCGGGTTCTACGTGATAAATTAAGTAGGGGAAAAGCTGAAATAACTAAGCTGGAAAATGAAAGAGGACAAATAACAAGCAACAGAGAAGAGATATTAAAGATTGTCGAGGACTTTTACAACAAACTCTATAAAAACCAGAGTCAAGCGGAAACATCTGAAAGTATACCCCACATTACAGAGGAAGATGTCTTAAAGTCGTTGTCAGAAAAAAAGAACAACAGGGCACCAGGCGACAACGCACGGTGTTGTTGTAGAAGCCATCAAACTAGGAGGACGTGAGCCACTCAAAATAACCAAATTCTTTAATAAATGCCCAGATGAAGAAACAACCCCACAACAAGAAAGGCAACATCACAGCCCTACAAAACTATAGACCGATAAGCCTGTTGGCACACCTACATAAATTATTTACTAAGCTTATTACCGCAAGGATTACTATGGGAAGAGACAATCAGACCTGCGAACTTGGCAGAAGGATAGGACTGACTTGGGCTGCCTTTGGCAGGCTGAGACATGTATTCGAAACAAATATACCGCTAGGCCTCAACTACAAGGTGTTCGATGAATGCATGCTCCCGGTATTGTCGCATGGCTCGGAAACTCTAACCCTAACACAAAAAACTGTCAATAAAATAAGTATAACTCATCGAGCCATGGAGAGATCCAGGTTAAGAGAGACACTGCGGAATAAAATACGTAGAAGAACAAAAGTTACGGATGCAATAAATAGAAAGAGTCACGCACTTAAAATGGAACTGGGCCGTCCACGTCGTAAGAATATCAGATAATAGATGGACGAAGAGAATACTAGAATGGCGTCCCAGAGACGAAGCACAAGAAAGAGGGGACGACCGCCAACTCGATGGACGGACGATTTGCAAAGAATATCTTCAAACTGGATCCAAGATGCCCAAGACCGAGCAAAATGGTTTAGGTTAAGAGAGGCTTATGTCCAGCAGTGGTCGAGACCAGCTGCTATATGATGATGATGATGACGATGATGAACTTGAAAGGTAAATTTTATGGATAGGTTTTAAAGTATTAAAAAAATCTACTACACTGCAAAATTATATATAAAGGATGTGCATTTTTTCTGTTAAATCTACAAGTTTCAAAGTGGTCCAATGCTGTAGGCAGGTTCAGATACACCACCCAAGGATCTATGAAATTCAGACCACTTCAAGCAAAATGCTCCACAAAAACAAGCATTATTTAGAATAAATGAATAGTCCTAATCCTATGCTAAATTCTCTTTTCAAAAGGATGGGTCGTGACAAAGCTCTATACAAATCAAAGCTGTGAATCTCCGACGTGTTATGAAGCCCGTTTTTGTTTACACTCCTTGAAGTTTAATGGGCTCTATACATTAAAGATGATGAACATGGAGTTCTATAGTTTAGTTTGGACAATATTCGAATAGACCTGCTTAAAGTAAACACATAATTTAGAGTCTATCTCGGAGAATTTCAGGGACTACCGCTTTTTACGTTGCCGAGGGTTCATTTCAAAGGACATAATGCTGAATTTGAATAGCGGGTAGCCACGTTATTGCGGGAAAAGGAAGTGTGAACTAAAGTAAGCACAAAATGTCTCGACTTAATTTCGTCGCACAAATTTTACGTAAATTTAAGCTTCTTCGCGAAATTGTAAGTGTCTGCGAAACGGTGCTTGCTTTAAATAGATTTTAGAAGTTTTTGAAGTGCTTGTTAAGACGTTGTTGGAAAGGAGAAATATATAATTATTGTCTCTGGGTAGTTCCGTTATTAGAATCTTTGATGTGCAAGGAAATTACTAATAATTTAAAGAAATCTTTGCTCAGATGACAGCGGAAAAGAAAATTACTTGTCTGCCCGTTGAATGTTCCTTGATTGTTCCTAGATAGAAACACACTGTTTTTCTCTTAATATAGATATAAGCAAATAGCGCTGATATTCTTTAGCCGATTTGTTTGATGGTAGGCATTTGCTCTTCAGAGGAAGTTTTTCTCATAATAAACATTTTAATTCAGGGCTCGTTCATACAATTGCGGTTTTAAAATATATCAAAACGCATGACAATACCAAAAGTTCCTTTAAATTAAAACTAAAGAGAAGTAAGAACTAAGCCTTAACAACAAAGCCCGGGGTATTAAAACAATATTTTCCTCGACTTTTTAATCATTAATGAATTTTTTCTACTATTATTCTATCATAGCAGTGAAATAATGTCTAATAACTTGACATGAATTTTAAATACTGAGCGTTTTACATACTAAATTACTCTTTATTGCTTTAGTACCATCAACTACTTTTCTCTAGGTTATCAACTAGCTTGTGAAAGGTGACATGAAGCCTAGCGAAATAACAATATAAGAACAAAATGTTAGTTGTGTTAAATACATTTTCAATATATCAATCTTCAGCAAAATGTCTTATGCTTTAACGCCTCTAGTCAACTTCAATCCACATACCGTCCAATAGAATATTATAATATTTCAATGCTTATCCCATATGTCAATGTATCCAATATCTCCAATTTCTTGCAACATATTGTTCCAAGGCTTTTTGGGGTCGAAGAAACTAACTTTCCTTTTAATTCAACTTGATTTTAGTCACAGAGGCAAATAACAGGGGGAAAATGTAATATGGAACTATTGATTCTCTTCCCTCTTTTGCAAATGAATATTTTCAATTGTTTGGGTTACGATTTTGTTATCTATTGCAATAATATATCAGCTTACTTTAAAACACGATAAATTTATTAACAAAATTGAAAAATATAGATCCATCGTATCTTTTGGCCTCGATCTACACGCTGTATAAAGCTATATACATACCTGTTTAAAGTTATCTACAGACCTGTCTAAAGCTGTATAGAAACCTGTATAAAGATCTACACAAACCTGTATAAAGATCAGTCTGAAGAGGCGCCTCTCACCAGAATAGCACCTCAGACCTTAAATTCTCTTATGGAGAGTGACATGTAAAAGTCGCGAAATTTAACCCCTCATTGTACTTGTATGTCTACACATATGAAAAAAAATCATCTGAAAATCTGTATCCCATGAAACTAGAGCAGTTAAATTTCGTAGAAGTCAAACTTGTTATGCAGAATTTGCCAAAATACTCTTTTTAGAGTTCAGATCTACCTGCTGATAACATCAAGTTTCTACGGAATAGTTAACCTATTGACATGCTCATTTCCTGAAAAGAAGTTGACGACACCATTATAAACTTTTAGAATTTAATTTCAATTAAAAAGTATAACGAGTACACCATGGAACATTATATAGCATTGATAGACTTACAAAAGGTATCTGACTTCGTGATCAATGGTTCATTCCCATTGGGTTGACAACAGATTTCAAAGAAAATACTGTGATGCATGGGCTTCTTTGGAAGAAGAAGTAAAAGAAGAAGAAGCTAATCCACCACAGCTTCCACAGCTCCTTTGGAAGAAGACCAGCACAAGGTGTGATACTATCTGCCCTCGGTAACGTGCATAGATAAATTAACGTTCATGGCGGCATACAACTGCTGCTGATAGTGTACTGATATGTAGAAGTCCCTTAGAGTTGCAAAATATGATACTGGATTTGAGCAACGACCCTAAGACGGTTTGCATTACAAGGAATATTAGTAAGACATATATATAATGACGAATACATATCCAAACATCGATATACAATAATTAGAAGGAGCAACGTGTATCTAGGACAAGAAATTATAACTGAAAAGGGGAACATGAGGGATGGATGTGCCTTTCGGATAGGTTAAATGCATATTTTGCGCTAAATCTACCCAACAGAAAGTTGTGAAACCAATTTATACTACCAGTACTTAATTATGACGCTAACACTGCATGTCCTAGGAAAAAAAGCAGGTAGAGTAAGGAAGAGATTTGAATAAAAGCTCAAATACCAAGTGGAAAGACGATATAAAGGCTCTTTTAAAAATGAGAGGAGATAACTGGAAGAGATGGTTCAAATTTTGAAAAACCTACATTCAGCAGTGGGTTGACAATTTATAATTGCGATTTTCGTCATAACTGTGATGATAAAATTTTGATCTGCATTTGGAGACCAAATAACTAGAAGGCAGATTAAAGCATACATATTTCTTTATATACCTAGTTTTCTGCTTTTTCAGGTTCTATTGGGATGAACAATTTTGTAAAATCGCTAAGCTGAAGGGACGAAAAAGTGTAAGAGATTTTAGTCGCTACCAACTACTTGACCTTGATGTTTTTCGTCCTTTTATATGTGCGTCGTTTGCCACTCATATTCTGATATATTCTGTCGCTTTTTAGGTGTTGGGAATCAATGAAAAATAGTAACCGTTTAACTTAACCTTGCATGAAAGTTGCTTAAGAGTCTTGGTTGGTTGTAGAAACTCAATCTGTAGTGATATAACTCTTGCGTGGGCGGCAAGGAAAAAGCTTCACTAATGAACCTTTTAAAAGCTTTTTAATTAATTTTTATAATGGTGCTATCGACTTCTTTTTAGAAAATGAACATTGAAGCTGCAGAATATGTCAGGGTATCTTCCGGTCAACTAACATTAGGATAACTATCCCGTAGAAACTTGATCATATCAGAAGACATATTTTTCATTAAGTCCTTAACTCAAAAAAAAATTATTTTGACAAATTCTGCATAACAAGTTTAACTTCTGCGAAGTTGCACTTTTCTAGTTTTATGGGATTCAGATTTTCAAATGATTCAGTAGATATGCAAGCAGAATAAGAGGGTAAATTTTGCGACATTTACATACAACTTTCCATAAGAAAATTTAAGGTCTGATGCCTTATTCTCGTGACAGGCGCGTGTTTAGACTAGTTATTATACAGCTTTATATAAGTTTGTATACAGCTTTATATAGCTTTTGTATACAGCTTTACACAGGTCTCTATACAATTTTGGACAGGTTTGTAGACAGCTTTATACAGCTTTAGACTGGTCAGTATACAGCTTTATACAGGTCTGTTGCAACACGATTTTCTTATTACTGTTAAAAAGGAATGGATTTTAATTAAAATAAACCTAACACCTGAAAGTCGTGTATGCAATACCCGGCTCCAGGAGTGGAGTTCGTGAGCGCCATCAGTTCTACCAGCTAAACTGGAAAAGCTCCGCTGGTGTTCTACGGGGTTGTTAGGCACGTTTTATTAAACAAGAAAAGACAATCTTAATATACAGTTCGATCTATTGGCTTCTAGGTTTTTTAAAAAATTAAAACAGCAACCATCTTACAGTGCAATTTAAAAAACAAAGGAATGACCACAAAAAACTATTAAGTAATTAACGGTCATGGTACAATATGAAGATTGTACTGAGACCAATTCTGTTGGTAAACTCGGTACTGTATGCCTTACACCTAAAAACTCACTAATATCCGAAGTGATCACTTTGGTTTACCTAAGATTATTACATATATGTATGCATGAACTAGTATCTGCACCAATTATAAATGTAGCAATATTAATATTATCAATCAATAAAAAGCCACAATAATTACATCAATCGACCATATAAATAAATAAAATTAATAAAAGCTTTCTTAAAGCTAGGCCGACTACGCTAAATTTATATTTAAATATCAAGAACTATCTTATCAATCGGCAAGAAAAATAAAGAGATTAGATCCAAAGGTCTGCTGCTGAAACGGCTACAAGCTCAGCAGTCGAGGTAAAAGTGCCTCTACATTAATGTGGGATGTCTCGACTCAAAGACGAAACCCTGTAACGGCTCCGGGCACATGTAGCAAAAACCCCGTACTGGCTTCTGACCCCGGTAGTGAAAACTCGGTACTGGCTTCTGGCCCCGGCAGTCAAACCTTGTAATGGGACCCGGTAGTAAAACCCTGTAATAACCCAATACTAATTAGACTAAACCACTTACTTCAATGAAGAAATTATAGCCCCCATTGCATATATATTTTTTTTATAAAACAAATCACCTCAAAAATGATAAATGAATTTTCGGTAACCATCAGCATATAAAAGAAATACAAAAGGTGCAAATAACTTGAATATAAAAAGAAATACGTATGAACCACCCCTAAATAATATAAACTCCCCTATATGATCAAAACTAAAGTCACATTAAGAAAAAAATTCAGATATGATAAAAGAAAAAGGTTAAAATATCCTATGGAATGCAATGCAACTGGTGGTCGATGTAAAAAAAATTAAGATAGATAAAAGCAATTAAATCATTAAATTAGACAAAAAACTGTAGCAATATTTGCCTCACTCGAGTTGGAGGGTTGCCTGGAGGATCAACTGCCTCGGTTTTATAAGGTGAGCTCGGAAAGCCTCTAGACATAATTGAAAATAACCTTTAGCGTCATGGCTAGCATGTGCCGGCAGGCAGTAAAATATATAAATTCCAGAAAAATCTTACCTAGTGTAGTATTTTAATCCCGATAAATCGGTCGTGTCAAAAAACAAACTAAGAACTCAACCCAATATCCCTTAGAAGGGTGCTATAAACGCAATACTGGTTTCAGTCAATTTGCCTTTTCCCACTTCCACGGAATTAGAGATCCAACGTCAGATCAGAAAAAGTGGTAGTGCCGAGAATACTGGTCGAAATGAAGAAATAGTCGATACGAGGAATACTTCTAAGATAATAAATGAGAACTAAGCGTTGTAAATCGACTGCGGAAGCAACAACTAATGAGCTAAAATTAATTTTTTCAATAAATAATGGGAAATATTTCTAAACGAAATAATAAACCTTTAAAAATTCCAATCGGCAGCAACAATTAAGTGAAAAGAGTCCATTACTAATATTCAAGGCTAATGTTACAAAACTTATAACATGCCACTCAAAAAAAATATAAAGTAGAAATCCCAAATATCAAAGTCCCCAAATGTAGGTAAGAAGATGGAACTACAATATAACCTCTAAATCCACTAAAGCATAAGAAAGGGAAACTAACATTGACAACAGAATGAAAATTAAAGAAAAATTTAGGAAAAACCACGAGGAAAATATGTGAGGGATACGCCCTAAATCCCTAAGGCACTATGAGACGAAACAACAATGAGTAATCTATGCAGAGATCAACAAGTCTTAGAAGAAAATAAGCAACAGGTACTAGTGTTTACTATTGAAGAGAAAGAAAAATGTCATAACTAACAATCATTCTCGAATTATCAGGTAAACAAGAAAGTAGTATCTCAAAGCAAATCAGTGATCCCAACAAGTCAAAGCCATATCAGCCTGAGATTAGAAATGAAATATTCAAACCTAAAGTAGTATATAAATTTAAATGATCTAACGAGGATCAAAGGTAGGTTATTAACTCAGTACTTAAAAATACAGAACTGCAAGTAAACATAATTATTATAATATAAATAAGCAAAGTTAAACTAATAACATAATATATTATTTTAGTCGTTTGATAAACCTAAGCGAGCCAATATATTATCCACTCTAGAATAAAGACAGTCACAAAGTGCTGGAGGTGTTATAAAAGCTAATACCTATTCGAATGACAATTATTCGAACGACAGTTCTTCGAACGACATTTCTTCGAATGGACAGTTCTTCGAAAAGTCAATTCTTCGAATCGACAATTTTTCGAATGTGTAATTCTTCGAATGGACCATTTATCGAATCTTTAATTTAGTTTGGGTTAGTCCCTTTTACCGTTTTAGCAAAATTTCTGCATGGTGCGTGGTGTAGAAGGTAGCGTTCTTGCCTGTCATTCCGGCGCTGCGGGTTCGATTCCCGTCGGTCGCGACTGATGTTTTGTATATTATTTTGTATTAATTTACCTTTTTTCCCAATTTTGGTTAGCTTGGGTTAGCCTTGGGTTAGTTTTGGTTAGCACTTGGTTCGTTCTCGTTGATTGAGCCCCCGTAGCGAGCGAAGCGAGCGGAGGGCCATGCAAAAACCCTAATAATTACATGTAATTGATATGTTTAATAAACAATTTTAATAAATTACGTTAAAATTATCTATAATGTTTTCTCTAATTTATTATTTTCGAAAAACGGTCCTTTCGAATATTTGTCTGTTCGAAAAACTATTCGTTCGAATAATTATCCATTCGAATAATTGTCCATTCGAAAAACTGTTCTTCGAACAACTATCTTTCGGAAAATTGTCATTCGAAAAACAGTCCTAGATTCCTATTATCTAATACTAACCCTATGTATATATAATTAATTATTATTAATAGATGTGGCAACGGGAAGAACATTAAGCTTATTGACAGCAAATTAAATAAATGAATTTATAATTAATTAACAGGAGAGGTTAATATTCAATAATTCTTACCACAAAATATAGAATCTTTCGTTGCTAAATGCAGCATATAGAATAAAATTGGAAATCCTTTATAGTGGCAAAATCAGACTGTTACACTGTCTAAAGCTGAATGCCAATCGGTCTAAATATGTATATAGACCTGCCTGAAGCTGCATTAAGCTGTATATGGACCATACAGATCTGTCTAAAGCTGTACACAGACCTTTATAAGTCTTTATAAAGTTGTATACAGACCTGTTTAAAGCTACATACAGACCTGTCTAAAGCGGCATAGAGACAAGTATAAAGCTGTATATAGACCTATATAAAGCTGTATAAAGACATGCTTGGCACCAAAAAAATACGATTCCAGACCTTGCATTTTCATATGGATATTTACATGTCAAAGTCATGAAATTTAATTTCTATTCCGCATAGCTACTCAGATATTTTTCATATTTTATTTTACCTCAAACATATATATTTGCTTCATCTGTATAATCAATAAATTATTCACTTGTGGATTCATTTAGTAAATTACAAAGATCAGATACTTGCATAATGCTTATCTTAGCACAAATTTGCCATATCTAAAATTTTGGTAGTCAGCTATGTGTAAATCCGACACTGCCTCATCGATTATTTGGACATGCATATTTTTGTTGGCAGCTGCGCTGAACACACCTGAAATTTATTAATCACAAAGAACGGGTATTCAAAAAAATCTTCTCTAATTTGCCTAATATTTCTCTGTCAAGGTCTAGGCTTCAATAAAACACCACCCTATCCATGTTTTTTTTTATCTTTTGAATACGGGTATAAATCCACACTTCTTACGAACGAGTTTCAAAGCCTTCGACCTTTAGGATCAACTTTAATCATCGATAAGCTGATGTAGTTAATTTATTACTCTTTGATGTGAGAGCCCTTAAATATGTGGTTTTTGACCGTGGTGTTTCCTAGAAATAGATATGTTTGTTTTTGATGCCCAAATCCCGTACCCGTCTCTATTAATTCGCTTTTATCAATCGATGCTTTATAAATAGCTTCATTTTCCCTAGAACTAAATACTATTAAGGTATACTGAAAGGTAAAACCGCACAAAAACCGGAGGCTAAAGGGACACGAGCACATTTAATTTAAAGTTTTAATCAAATCGGAGTTTTGCATCAAGAACATTAAGGACAGAACCTTTCATCGAACGAATTGAAATAGAGAGCAAGTTTAAGCAAATATGTATAGTAATCTGTATTTAATGAATTTGTAGAAAAAAAAATGAAATTTAAAATACTTACAAGGAAATAAAGATTCAATTACCCGAGATAATTCTTGATGTACATCTGTTACCGAAAGCCAACTGGTGGGAACTCTAGTCGATGATTGTGTCAACCATCTGTTAATGACGTCAGTATTGCCAGAAGATTTTTCACAAAATTGACGATGTTTAGCTCCTTGGCAATTTGGTTATACACGTTAAAAGAAAAGCCAACATCTCGTGATGTGATAAAGTAAAACTTGGGTACAATATACCTAAAAAAAAAGTCAGAGAGGAAATATTGAATGCTGAATTTGTTGTCTAAGGCTATCATATATATTGGCTTTGTTCAGAACTATGGTTTAGAAAATCATCTGGACACCAATCGTGCTGGCTGAATGCCTATTAAAATAAGTGAAAAAGATCATCATGCAATAAAACTGAATATCCAATTAAATGTATTTTTGTAAATAAAACTTGCTTGAATATGTATCTCCTGTTGTCATGTTTAAGTAGAAACGCTTGGGTGGGTATCTGACTAAAGACGAATTTCACAATAGTTTTGATAACATATACATAAAAACTAAACTTCATTCATCTATCTAAAGAGAGATCCTATGGCACTCGACGAGCGGTGTGTGCGAAGATGTTGACTAACAAGATTCTTAAATAGTTGTAGGTTGCAATTAGGGGGAAACAGATGTCCTGGGTGCGAGTTCCACAGTGATGCAGTGCGCCAGACAAAGAAGTCCTTGTAAAGCGACGTTCTAGGTATTCCCAGTTGTACAATGAATGGGCGCGCTCTTGCCGTCTGTCGCGACTGTCTGACATGCGTTGCTGGGGGTGGGATGCTGCGGGCCAAATCCTTGGAACATCTGCCGTGAAAATATCTGTAAAACAAGGATACCTTGGCCACATGTCTGCGGTGCTCCAGACTATCCAGATCCCGGGTCAACTCCGGGTCGCCGACGAGACGTAGAGCTCTCTTAGCCAAATATACAAAATATACCAACAAGCTCGAAGTTCTGGATCGGGTAGGAGCAGTAATGTTTGGAAAGAACTTTGGAAAGTCTTATTATAACGTTGAGTTGAAAATGTAAAAAAAATCTTTTGTAAAGATATGATGTGTCTCGCCAAGCGTTGGGGTCCGACGCTTACTATAGGAAAGGGCATAGTATCAACTAGTAAGCTCAGTAATATAAAATCTCACAGTGGATTATCTAAAGTATAAATTGTTATATTACCACGTTGTAAACTCAATCTGAAGCCAATAGATGCATTACGTGTTCTTTAACCTCTCGAGTGTTTCTAGGTATCTCTCCCAACTATCTATAGTTGAATAGCTACTTAGTACAATAAACAGTCGATTTCTATAATTTATTGTACAAAATATTTAGTTGAAGTATCGATGCTCCAACCCCATAGTAAACTAGATTAATTCTACAAATGAGTGATATATACCTGTTTTTTCTTAAGATTTCCCCTCTAATTTGAGTAATCTAATGTATGTAAACGCTAGTATACTTGAACGCCAGGACAACTTGCAATTGTAAAGAAAAGCAATGTTGTAATGTTGATCCCAAGATTAGACCCTGTTAAAACACGATTGGGTAATAGCATAACGAACTAACGAAACTATATCCATCCATGTGACATAATGACACCGCTGTCGCATTTTTTAATATGCAAAGACCATGGGGAATCTCATCATGTATAGCTGAAAAAAACATTTACAGTCTTGGCCAACACTGGTCTTAAAAGCCAATATATTATGCCGAACACCACAAAGCCAGAAAGTTAAATAATAATAATATGTCTTACTTCCACTGTCGTCGGAACACGTACATTATGCAATCCACTACAGCAAAAAATAATTACAGTTCCAAATTCTCTTTGTTTCGGTGCGGAAGTACG
>MU184118.1:78528-110707 GCA_016904865.1 Pissodes strobi | reverse complement strand
AAAATAATTACAGTTCCAAATTCTCTTTGTTTCGGTGCGGAAGTACGTCGACGTAGCGAAGTCGAAGTGATGGAATTTCCCCGTTCTTTCCGGTCTGGGAATTTCGCGAATCCTGAATTCACAAGCGTAAAAGCGCAAAGACCTTTTAGTGGAATATATTTGTTTTCTTCCTGAATATTTAGTGTATATTTTAAGTTTCACAAGTCTAGGATACGTTGACAATTAGGTTGAACAAATCGTTATGTATTTGTTTTATATCAGTTCAGGAATAAATATGCGGATTTTCTGATTAGGTTCTCCCCTTGTAAAAAACCAAACTTTAAGTATTCTAAGGGATTTCCAAGAAGATAAGTTACGTCCTTTAGAAGCAGGCATTTTCCAACTTCAGTTGGCTTAATTGATGTTAATGTGAGAGCAGATGTGATTTGTTAAGGTGGCGAACTTTGAAGCGTGTTTTACGAAAGTTCAACTTTTTTTTAATCTTAAATGATTTCTTATACCTATTACCGGAATCACTATCAACCGGTAGGGACTAGGGGACCACTGATACCGTAGAATTGAAATTGCCCTTCAGCTCCCAGCCGGTGCTCTCAGACATTACCGTTAAGGTGGGTCTTTGATACGGCCGACTAACATAAAGTTATATGCAGATAAGGCAGTAAAGAGAGAAAAGGGATGAGTACTGAAAAAAAGGCCAAACCATAATATCTTTAAGTTTTTCAGCTTTCATCAGGAATTTTCACAGATTCACATTAAGGTGGACCTCCATGTATGAAACCCCAAAAGATCGAAAGAGTAAAAAAACGTCTATAGCATCGCAAACTGTCGATATCGATAGCAAAGAAGAGCCGGTTATTATCGATAATATATTTGACGTTCAGATTCAGAAACCTAATCCTAACCCCAGGAGAATAGTGAAAATAAGGAAATCACCCTTGTTAAGCCAAAGGAAAATGCAAATGGTGAGTGGGAAATTCGGAAGAAGCCCCTGTTCAAGGGAAAACTGCCCTCAAAACTGCTTCAAAGGCCCCCAAATATTCTTGTCTCTTCCTGTCTGGACTCTCGCAAGACTCAACAACTCACGAAGTTGGGAACTATTTGAAGGATAATGGAGTGGAGAAGTGCAGAAAGAAAAACTTCGTACTAAACGTCTGCATGTAAGTTGTTTTAAAATAGGCATACCAGAGGAAAAAGAATTAGAAGTTTTGGCTGCTGATTTTTGGCCAAAGGGTCTTTATATAAATAAGTTTTTAAACCTGAAATATCTAGTACCTCAGTTACAATAAAGAAGCGAAATGAGCAAAAACCAAGTTCAGATTTTGGAGAGCTCAAGATCCTAAACATCAATGCACAGTCTCTAAGAGACAGCATTCTGTAGCTGGAAGCATTTACTACTGAAAAAAACTTGGATGTTGTTTGCGTAATTGAACATTGGATCTCAGAGACTGAGATCAGTTCTCTGAGAATTGAAGGCTTTAACACCGTCAGGTTTTCTGCTAGGAAGAACCACACTGGAGGGGGAACTGTGATGTTTGTTCGTGAAGGGCTGCAGGCAATTGTAAAACATTTTAAAAATTATTTTAATGTAGAGAAATATATCGAGTATTCATGTGTTTATGCAAAGGATTTTAATGTTTATATTTTAGCTTTGTATAGGTCTCCGTCCGGCCACTTTGATACCTTTTTGGCAAGCATAGGCTCTCTACTAAGCACTATAGGAACCGGCAAAAGAATAATTCTGGCAGGTGAATTTATTGTTCACTTTGGTACAAATCAACCAAATGCTTTGAGATTTTCAAATGTGCTGACTGGGTTTGGTGTGCAGCAAGCCATTAAGGTGGCAACCAGGCAAATGCCTGTTTGAATAATGCCGTCGTGGGCGGGGATGCGGATGTTCGTCATACTGAGGTTATAAATCTTGATATATCTGATCATTTAGGCCAGATAGTTACTCTCTCTATCATGTCTAATATAAATATAAAGGCTCCGCAGCAGCTTAGAAAGAAAATGAGACTCATAGCTCAAAGGGGCTTATTCTTATTTCATAATAAAGTATCAAAGTGTTTATGGGACTTTTTTGTTAACTCTAATCCTGAAAGTACATGTGAACAATTTATCAATGTTTTAAACGAGGCATATAATGAATGTTTTCCTGAAAAATGGTATATGGTTAGACCAGAGGGTGGTGTATCATGGTTTAATCAAGGATTAAAGGGAATGAGGGAACATTTAAGATTTCTAGGGGAAATTAGGAAGCAATATAACAATGCTGATAATAAAAAATACTAAATATAAAAATGATTATAAATAAGCCATCTGGAAAGCCAAAATATATGCTAATGATCCCCGTATAAAAACTTCAGCTAACCCAGTAAAGAGCATGTGGCAAATTATACAAAAAACTGCTGGGATTTACAAAACTAAAAATATAGAAACACAATATTTAAATTCAAATGATTTTAATAACTTCTTCTTAAGCATTGCGGAGAAAGTTATACAGAATTTACCAGAATCCAATGGATAATTTAAAAAAAGCATTGCTGTGGGAACTACATTTTCAGTTTCCGAGGTAAGCTTGAATAAAGTGAGGATATAATATCTCATCTCAAAGTAAGAATAGTAGGGATATATATGGTTTTAATGTCAGGGTTATAAAGTCAGTTCTAAATGTAATTCTGATACCACTTACAAAGATCATAAACTTATGTATCAGAAATAAAATTTTTCCTAAATGTATGAAGAGCCCTTGTCATTTCAGTGTTTAAGAAGGGTAGTATGTAGGAGGCTGAGAACTTTAGACCAATATCGCTTCTACCCATAATATCAAAAATCTTTGAAAAGGTTTTAGCTGAGCAGATAGTGCAGTTTTTTGAAAGTCATGAACTCTTTAGTAAATAGCAATTTGACTTCCGTAAAAACAAAAACACTACGATGGGCATACTCAAACTTATGTCGGACATTATGAATGCTATTGATGAGCGGGGTTATAATGCGGTTCTTTTCTGTGATCTCAGTAATGCCTTCGACTGTGTTGACCATGGGATCTTGCTGCAGCAGCTCAGAGCATATTACTTTCAAGAGGATAGCATAGAATTGTTAAAATCTTATCTTGCAGAGAGATCCAAGGCGGTGCAGTATGGTGGAGTATTGTCTGATGAGAGGGATATAAAAATTGGAGTGCCCCAGGGCTTCATTTTGGGCCCAATTCTATATCTCATCTATATAAATGATCCACCTCGAATAGATCAATTCTCGAATTATACCCTTTTTGCGGATGACACTACCATTTTAGTTATCGCAGAGACCCTGGGGGCTGCTTTGCAGGGTTCCGGGGATGCACAGATGACGTCTGAAAGTTGGTTTATCTCCAACAAACTACTAAACCAGAATAAAATAGAAAGAATGGTATTTTCGTTGAGAGATCTGGGAGCAGCGAGTGACCCTGTTCATTAAGCTAAGTTTCTTGGAGTACACATTGGCTACCAGGCACAATGGAATGCACATCTGGAGGTTGTGGCCTTAAAACTGAGCAAGAGCCTTTTTCTGCTTTCATATAATATTTCTGAAAAAGCACTTAAATCTGCTTATTTTGCCACCTTCCATTCCCAGTTATCCTATGCTATTCTTGTGTGGGGCCCATGCGTCAAATACCAAACATTTGTTTGGCTTGCAGAGGAAAGCTGTTCGGGTGGTCAGTGGTTTGGGATTTGGAAATGACTGTAGGGAGAGTTTCAAACGCTTAGGTATACTTTCCTTGTCTTCCTTATATCTATCTGCTGGAGAATCTTCTCTATGTTATGGGGAACATCAATTTGTTTGCCGCTCATGATGATGTGCATAATGACCAAACAAGAAACAGAGATAATTTAGTACCGGCATATTGGAGACTAAAGAGATGCCAAAGTGGACCAAGATATTGGGCGATTAAATATTTTAATGCTCTACCAGCTGATATTGATTTTTCTTAATGAAAATGATTATTGTTTGCTTGGACGCATGTACATGACTTTTTGTCGTATATACATTAATAAATGAATTTGAATTTGAATATGCGCAGCTGAGGCCGTAAAAAGGAAGGGCCGAAGGGTTAAGCATAATATTTTCAATGCGTTTCAGTAGGGCCTCTTAAATATTCTGTTTAAGGTAGGTGTAAGCATTTAGACAATCAACCGAATTTAAGCTTTGTGAAGCTGAGACCATAAAAAATATTATCTAAAGGACCGTAGACCACTGAAAAAGAAGGGATGACGGAAAGACAGAAAACTCGCTATTTTTTTAAAACTCAGTTTAATACATTGAACGTGCCATTTATTCTTTTTAGATGTGATTAAACCAAAACATCCGAAATAAAATATTGTGTTACTCTCCGTTTTTATTTCAATCCTAAAAAGCAAAAAAAAACTGTCGGATTGTAACGCAGCACTAATTATTTCATAGGTCATTAATTTTGTTCGTTTTATGTCAAATTATCCGCAGCATTTTTTACTTTGAAGAGCCGGCACAATTATTTTGGATCATTTTTATGCTCTGCCCATTATAATAACGGACTTCTTTTGGGAAAGTTATTTATATATAATTGAACTAATTTTAAAATTTAGGCACCAACATGTGGCCTTTTAAATCTATGCTTCATGTCTTTCCCAATGGTTCATTTGAAATAACAGCCTATGTATTGTGGTATGTTCATATGCGTAAAAAACACTGTTTAGTGAATACGCATTAGATATTTGTTGCCAAAGAATAAAACTAATTTAAATTTTATAAATAATCATCGATAGTAATTTTTTTGATAATCAAAGATGCACTAAGGCATAAAAATTAGATTTCAAAGACAGCAACAGCAAAACTGTGAGAAAAAACGAAAATCATCGCGTCAAAAGCCCTCAACGTCAGCATTGTTGAAGTATTTAAATTAAAAAAAAAAAAAATATTCAAAGAAATAAAATTGAAATTTAGTTCAAATTTATGCACCAATATGTGGCCTTTTAAATCTGCTTGAGGTCTTTCCCAATGGTTCATTTAAAAAAGAGCTATTTATTGTGGTATGTTCAAATGCGTAAGAAAGACTGTTAAGTGAATACGCATTAGATATTTATTGTCAATTAATAAAACTAATTTAAATGATATAAATAACGATCTGTAATATTTTGTATGACGGTCAAAGATACACTAAGGCGTAAAAATGGCATTTAAAAGACACACTAAGTGCCGTGTAATAGGAAAACTGTGAAAAAATCTAAATTTATCCCGTCAAAAGCCGCCAACGTCAACGTTGTTGGAGTATTTGAAGCCATTAAAAATATAAAAAAATAATTAAAATTTATGCACCAATATGCAGCCTTTTAAATCTGCTTCAGGTCTGTACCAATGGTTCATCTGGAACAACAGCTATATATTGTGGTATGTTTGTATGGCCATGTAAAATATTTTTAAATTTCATTTTATATGCTGCATATAGCAAAAAAAATGCTGTATTTTGCGGTAAGCATTATTGAAAAGAGGTCAATACTCTTCGGTTAATTAATTCTCAATTTATTGATTCGATTTGTTGTCAATAAGCTTAAGGTTGCCGCATTTAATTATGTAAATTAATTTTAGTCTACATATAGGTTAATGATTTATTTGTATTAGCTTTTATAACACTATTGTGGCCTTGAGTAGCTATTTTGATCATTCGTTTCTCTTATGTAGCCCTCAGGCACTTCGTGACTATATTTATTTTAGCTGATAAGCGAATCACAGATCGCTTAGGTTTGAGCATATCACTAAAATAGGATATTATGTTATTAGTATAACTTTGCTTAATTCATATTATATTACCGTAGCACGGCCAGCAAACCGTTCTATATTTTTTTAAGAATGTGTTAATAAAACCTGCTTTTAAGCTTCATTAGATCCGTCAAATTTATATTTTATTTTTGGTTTAAATATTTCATAACTTTTGACAACTTCTGATAATTATATTTATCTTTCCACACGCTGCAATACTAGCAATATTCGGTAGGTACTGTTGGGGGCCCTGGGTAGTAGGAATGGGCTATTTCCCATAATTGCTGCTGTCGATTTAGATTTTTAAAAGTTTATCGTTTTGTTGGGGAATATTCTCTAGTATTTAGGATCATTTGGCACTTATGCATTTTAAACCCTAGAGCAAGGACCAAGGAGATCCTATGTTGTTCAAGTTAAATTTGATCACATTTATGAAACAAAGTGGAGGTAAAGGTAATAATTTTATACACACAAATAGTGTAGTATTTAGGGAAGGGAAGACTAAATCATATTTTGGATGGGGTAGCAAAACTGCTAAGAACAGCCCTGTTTATGAGACATCTTAAGGCCATCCATTAGCACTTTAAATAATACATTACATTACAAGTGCTAAAAGTGCTAGTTTTGAAACGAGTGTGGAGATCTTTCCAGGTTCAAATAATATATTGTGCAACAAGTGCTTTTTTATATTCAAGTTGTTTGTACCTTCTGCATTTCTTTTATTTGCTGATGGTCATTGAAAGTCCATTAATAATTTTTGCGGGGCATTTGTTTTATAAAGAAAATATATTTATGCAAGGGGGGCTATAGTTTTTTTCATTAAAATAAGGGGCTTCGTCTAATTTGTATTGCGTTACTACAGGGTCCTATCTCCGGGCTACACGACAGCCAAATCTATCGCCGGGCAACAAGCCTTAACACCCGGCTATCGAGTCCTCCGCTAGCTCCACCCTCGGGGCCATGCAGAAGCTTAGTTATCTACTTTTTGTTGTTCAATTATTATGAATTTTGCGCTATAGATTATGCCAAAAAGAACCAAGTTTCGTTGAATCATTTATTTTTCTGGCCGATTAATAATTGTTTCTAATATCCAAGCATTAAGATAGCTTTCCAATAATTTTATTCTTTATTTATTTATTCATTTATCGGGTCAATTGATTTAATTATTGAGGCCATTTATCACTACCTACTATTATTGTTACATTTATAATTGGTGCAGCTACTAGCGCACGCATACATATATGTAATAAGCTTAGGTAAATTAAAGTGATCACTTCGGATTGTAGTGTTTAGAGCATTTAGTTGTAAGACATACAGTACCGAGTAACAACAGAATTGGTCTCCGTACAATCTTCACATTTACCCCAGTTATTAATAATTACATAATAGTCTTTCGACATTCCTTTGCCTTAACCTTTTAAGAAAAAGTCTCACTGTAGTGTTGTTGCTGTGTTTAAAAAAAACTTAGTAGCAAATAGATTGTTCCTTAAATTTTAGATTGTGTTTTCTTTATTAAGTTAAAGATTGAGCTCCTTTGTTTGGTAGGCGTGCCTAGCAACCGCGTAGAACACCAGCGGAGCTTTTCCAGTTTAGTTGGGAAGAACTGGCGGCGCTCTACGACTCCATTACCGGAGCCGGGCTTTGCAAACACGACTCTCCGGTGCTAGGTTTGTTTTTTTTTAAATAAAATCTTTACTTGCTAAGTTTAATAGGAAAAACGTGTTGCATGTTCATATGCGTAAAACACTATTTAGTGAATACGCATTAGATGTTTATTGTCAAATAATAAAACTAATTTAAATGGTATATATAACGATCTGTAATGTTTTTTATGACGATCAAAGATACACTAAGAGGTAAAAATGACCTTTAAAAGACACACTGTGTGTGTAGTAGGAAAACTGTAAAAAAATCTAAATTCATCGCCTCAAAAGCCACCAACGACAACGTTGTTAGAGTATTTAAAGCCTTTAAAAATTATTTAAAAAAAAAATAAAGTTGCAGCTTGGTTAAAATTTATGCACCAATATGCATAACAGTTATATATATTGTGGTATGTTAATATGCGTAAAAACACTGGTAAGTGAATACGCATTAAATGTTTGTTGTCATTAATAAAACTAATTTAGATGTTATAAATAACCAGGCATAATAATTATTCTTCTGATGGTCAAAGATACCTGCTCTAAGGCGTAAAAATGAGACTTAAAACACACTAAAAAACTAAATGCCTCAAAAGCCCCAACGTCATCAGTTGTTGCAATATTGAAAGTTTTTAAAAAAGTATTTAAAAAATATATATTTTCTTTATTATTGACTATGAATGAGTGGTTAATTCGTAATATTTTTCCATAATGAATTTGATGCTTCTCTGTGGTTCCATAGATATAGAATGCTCTCTCTATATGGCGGATTCAAATGATTCAATGTACGATAACATGGTATGGTATGGTAGGTTGAGGGGCCGCTCGGCAGGATTTGCTCTACAACATGTGGACCACATTTTTGTTTGTTTATGCCCTTCTATTTTACATGAAAATTCCTATCTCCTTCTAGAATCTCAAAATATTTCGAGGGTTGAGCTTTTGTAGATCCCCTGGTGCTACAAGGGCATTTTCGAGATGCCTCAACCTTTGGCGACTCAGTGCCTGACATTCGCAGTAAGTGCTCTGACATTTCAGCCATATTTTGGCAGAATCTGCATTGTTCGTCAGTGGTTTTTCCCATTTTCTTGAGGTGGTACCTCCAGGGGCCATGTCCAGTGAGAAGGTCTACGACCAGTTTTATCTCATTTTTATTGTAGCTTGAGAAGCATTTTTGTGTAGTAAGGAGAGTGAGAGATGTCTCTGCCCAGGTGCATTGGCCCAATGTGTCTCTTTTCGCCTTTTCCCCAATTTCTGAGTTTATTCATTACGTGTCCTCTAGTGATGCCACAGAATGGTTCGGGCCCTCAAAAGGCAGTCTGTGCACCATTCCGTACGAGCTGGTCAGCGGCTTCGTTGCCTTCCACACTCTCGTGCTCCGGCACCCACATTAAGGTGAGTCTGTTTCTGTTTGCCAGTCGATCTGCAGCCATCCGACAATCCCACACTAGCCGGGAGTTGATTCTGCTAAATGCTAGCGATTTTAAGGCTGCTTGACTCTCTGATAGGATATAGATCTTTGCACCTCTTAGGCTTTTTTTGACACATTCAGAGATGGCTATATTAATAGCATTTTGTTCTGCTTGAAAGATTGTGGGAGTGTTTCCTAAAGGTGCAGAGATTGGATACCCATGTCCGTAAACTCCGGATCCCTCTCCTTCTTTCATCTTTGATCCATCTGTGTACCAGACAAGTGATTCCTTCTCTAGTTGTTTTAGTCTTTCCCCTGTAGTATTGCGGTCCTCAATTACCACTTCAAAGGAGCGATCAAAATGGAGTTTTGTTTCCATTGTATCGGTTGGTTTGGTCATCGCCTCTATCTGGATGTCCCTCAGAATTTTAAGGTGACCAGCCAGGTTTCCTGACTTCAGGTTTTGTGTCTGAGTGACTCTATACGCATTGGTCCAGGCCTTCTTTTCTATGCATATGTACGATAACATAAAATATATGTGAAAAAGAAAATTTTCGTACCACCACTTACCAAAATGGGTAAAATCACGCGTGTGTTGAAAACTATCTTCAGCACGATACTCTATTTGAACAGATGGTAGATGGTGTGGCATTTGGGAGCATTTTTGATTTGACACTTTGAGGATGACACACTAAATACTTTTCAAAACTAGTGCTACTAAGAATTCTTTTAAGAATCTAGATAGTGCTTTTTTCCATTTTCACATGTGGCCTTAGGAAAAATAGTGTTCAGTACTCGTGTGAAAGTACGTTCTTCTACGAAAGGCTTGAAAATCTTGCAAATTATACATTTCACGAAGATACATATGATCTGTCAATATTATTCATACCGTGCGAAATGTATACTTTTCACACATCATGTTAAAAAGGGTAATACTTAATACACATTTTAATATCAAATGAATAAGTGGTAAAATACGACGTAAAATATTGGAGCTGTAGTTTTAGAAAAAAATAAGGTGTGCAACACGTGTGAAAAGTACACTTTTCTGCCCTTGTTGCACAACCTCGAAAGATCTCCGCACTGGTTTCAAAACTAGCACTTTTAACACTTGTAATGTAATGTACTATTCAAAGTGCTAATGGCCTTAAGATGTCTCATAAACAGGGCTGTTCTTAGCAGTTTTGCTACCCCATCCAAAATATGATTTAGTCTTCCCTTCCCTAAATACTACACTATTGTTGTGTATAAAATTATTACCTTTTCCTCCAATTTGTTTTATGAATGTCATCAAATTTAACTTGAACAACAGAGGATCTCCTCGGTCCTGGTCCTAGGGTTTAAAATGCACAAGTGCCAAAATGATCCCAATGAAACTAAAAAAAACTAAAAGGGGTTCCAGGAATCAGTCATTATTTTTTAGTTAATTTAATTTCTTTATAAATATGCAAATACGATGGGGGCTAATCCAAAATTAATCGAATAATACTTCATGTGAAGAAAGCCTTTAAATAAGTAAAGTTTCTGATCACAAAATTGTCCGATTGTACCATGCCACCCTTTTCAATAATAAAGTTTTTCTTCCAATAAAAAATAGTAGGATTTACCTCGTTGGAAATGTTTAATAGATTTAATGAATTGATATTGTTTTTAAATATTTTTTTTGCGATAAAGTGAATAAGTTTCTATATAACCTTGTAATTTATTGAGCCACCAAACTTTTAGTATTCATGCTAAGCTGCTTGTCTTAGCACAAAAAAAGAGGAAAGGTATACATTGAGAAAAAACAAATATAAACGAAATAAAGAAGTAAGATATCGACAGAAAGTATATAAGATTGTAGAACAAGTTCAGATGAATTCAGAATTAAATGTTAGATATGAGATGTGTGTGCATCTAGAAAACTTCGATCGTAGTTATCACGGTATTTCTGAGAAATTGGTTAAGAAAGTAACAAATAAAGAAAGAAGTTGATAAATCCGCATGAATACAATTTCTTCCTTCTAACTCTGTCTCTGGAAGATTTAGGACATTTTATGATCAAAGCAATAATTAGAACTAGTTAGGCAGATAATTGAGAATAAAGCGCAAAAGTTATAGCTTCCTCCGACCCACACAAATTATAAGACAAACGATTCGAATGTCGCCAGAAGAGCGCCACCTTGAAAGTATTTTCATTTATGACCAATGAAGTGTCACGAATCCCATCATTAGGATTATATTTAGGACCCGTTTACGCGACGTTTTCCGTCTTGCGCCTAACATTAAAACAACGATTAATAACACTCTTATCGTCCAATTTAGTTTAGTAAAAACACGCAATAAATCGTCACATTTACTAATGGACATGTTTTTAATCCTCATCAAAGAGAGGTAATGATTAAAAAGGCCACAAATCAAAGCGGTGTGCGCCCGTGTGTCGGGATCAAAAGGAACTCTAATCTGATGGCTTACGGTTCTCGCACCTATATCGGCGTTTGTCCCAACGTTCCCACTTTCCGAGATAATGAAATATTCGTCCGGAAAGCTCAGAGATTCCAACATTTCGCTGTATAGCCAAGAATGTAATGAAAATTCACTTTGTACCCAATTTACCTTAATTGTGGCATGTGGGGATATGATATATCAATAATCTATGTATCGAATAAAATGATTTCCAATCTTTTTTTCGTAAATCATGGAAATATGTTTCAGAATCAAAATCGTATTTATTAATGTTATTATCATACAATATGGTATATCATCTCTTGGAAAGCACTGCATTAAAATATCTTAAGTATCCAAATGTGATTTCCCTATTATCATTCCCAATCGAATTTTCAAGCTTTATGACCACCATATTGATAATGAGAATTTACCTCATATATACATATAACGCTCAAGGAGATTTTTAGATGATTTCAGCAAAAATCACCCCCAATAAAGTGAAAATATCCCTATGAAAAAGCAATAATCTCCCCGTAAAATGCGAAAATCTCTCGCTGAAAGCTACTGGTATTACATCGTATTTAACTATGTCAAAGCAATTGCTTGATGGTTTTTGATGCGACATTAACATTAGGATAGCCTGGCTGATGAAGGGTAGAGGCCCAGAAACCGGTCTCAGGAGGCACTTCTGCGATGCAATCGAAAGTAGTATCATTATGATGGTCGTTTTGCACATGTAAAAATGGAATGATTTATACGGTTCTCTATTAACATTATTGTCAAAATGGAGAGACTTGGACAATATGCGTTCTCCGAAAATATTAAAAAGGTGAGGCTCCTAACAATAAGAGGTTCAAGGTGTACGTTTGGAGTCAATTCATGAAATCAAAAACTAGCCAATAAAACACCCAGGATGTTTTTTTCCCGTAAATGCGCATGATAATGCAGCAATATACACCAATTTTACTTTTCATTGTAATACTTTTTTTCTTAGGAAGTCACGTCCATTTGTTACTATTTTTCCAGGGAAAATCGTGAGCTATTTTAGGATAGACTTCAATTTTTGTCGACGTTTCGATAGGTGGTTGATATCATCCTCAGGGCTTAATTAGTTGAAATCGGTAGTATTGAAAAATTCAGCATCGCACATCACATGAACAGGTTAAAAATAAGAACTTTTTTCCCTGTGTCTCTTTGTTTTGAAAGAAAAGAAAAAGTTTCTTATTTCTAACTTGTTCATGTAATCTGTGATGTTAGTGTAGTGTTAAAAAGAAGTGAACAGTCGTCTTCTGAGTAGTCGATCGTACTTTTCTCACTGATATCCAGAGAAATAAATAGCGGCTCTTTAGTCTTATCTGGCAAACCATCAAGTTTCCACATTCTTCCCTCTTCCTTAATTACATGCTCTACATATTTACTCCACTTTTGGGTATTGACTTGCTATAATACCTCTTAAAAATACTTGCAACGTCTAGCCTTGCTTTTGGCTCCACAAAATCTGGAGCAAACTAACCGCTTTGACTCTACACTTTTTGTTTTATTTTAAATTATTTATTCGTTTACCGAGTAGCGGGTAGACACTCAATCATGATCCCAATAATTGACAGATCTACTTTAGGGATGCGCCCCTGCTCACCCGAGCTTTGGTTTATCTCCCAAAACCATGCGGGGCAAACCATTGTTCCATTCCAAATTTCCTGAACAAACCTATGAATCTCCTCTCCACACTGCTCTATACACCTCCCTCCCCTCCCCTATCAAGCCGCATTGGTCAACGTGATAGGTAACGGCTTAAAACCTCTAACTAAAATGGAAAATGGGGAGAAACATCACTGGAATAGGAGAAAGAAATGAGCGAGGAAGCCTGCTGCTCCAGTTGCTTCTCCATCACCAACTGGCGGCTATCAACACTTTCTTCAAAAAGGCAGAACTTCGAAAGTGGACATGGGACAGTCTGGATGGCTGTCATAAAATTATAATAACTCAACGAGCCAAGGAGAGGTCCTTGTTAGGAGTGACACTGCGAGATAAAATAAGAAACGAAGAACTATGTTGAAGAACAAAAGATATGGATGCAATAGAAAGAGTCATGCACTTAAAATGGAACTAGGCCGGCCACGTCGCAAGAATGTCAGATAATAGATGGACGAAGAGAATACTAGAGCTGCGTCCCAGAGACGAAGCACACTGAAACATGGTACGACTCGATGGACGGTCGATTTGAAAAGAATATCTTCAAACTGGATCCAAGATGCCCAAGACCGAGCAAAATGGTGTAGGTCAAGAGAGGCTTATGCTCAGCAGTGAACGAGACAAGCTGCTATATGATCATGATGATGATGATGATGATTCGTCTACTTATAAAAGATGAACAATTATTTCCCGTTCGCTGTCACTTATGCTTAATGCATAAACATTTTTTTTTCAATTAATGATTATCCTATCTACCACATACTTCGTTTTCTGGAGGATAAGTTTGAGATATTAGGTAGTTCGAAGCCATCGGATGATATCGTTTTTCCTCCAAGAAGGAGTAAATAATTTTTAAGCTTCCTGGATTGATAATTAGTGTTGTCCATAATAATAACTCACTGAGGAGGCATAAGGTCCAGCATCAGCTCAGATCCATGCACCAGTTTTCTTAAACTGAAATGCTAGTGAACCGTCGTTCACAAAGCCATTTTAACTACCAATATGTGTCATTATTAACCGGCTTTTTTTACCAGAAGACAATCCCTCTTTGAAAGTCTGGAGCGAAGTTGTTATTCTACCCTGTCAGATTTTTTCAACCGTGTATCCCTCGTTTATTCAAGTTTCCTGCAAATAATAGATATTTACATTATCTCTTCGATATTGTCTTACTGCTCAAAAATTTCGTCTTTCCCCACCAGAATTGCTTTTTTGATATGCAGCTTTTCGTAACGGAAATTTATTTTTCTTTAGAACCCACCACAATGTCGTCTTACTTACAGTCGGAATGCTTTCCTCATTTAGCACCTCAGCCATTATTTTACACAAGGTAGGCGAGCATTTCTTTCACAAAATAAAATGAATATATAATCCATCTTACAGCGATTTTTGTATCATTATCGATTTCTTTTATTTCTGTTTTTCCTTGGTGATTTGATTTGGCTATTTTTTTCTTACGTGATAGTCTGTATATTGTTGCATGCATTTCAACTATTTTTGCAACACCGGTCGTTGGGTTTTGGTGTCTAAAGGCATAATAGTATCTTTTTCATTTACAGACAGAGCATCTTTTGTATTTTTTTTCACAGCAGAGATGCTATCCATTTTCACTCCTTATCTTCTGATAACTAAACGCTGATATGTTTTTCTTAAGCCATGTTCCCTCTAATATAAAGGTTATTGTAGGCAGGTGTGTGAGTTACAGTATGAAAGGGAAAAGCAGGGGCTATACCTAGGTAATAGCCGAAACAAAGTTATAAGCTTGCACTTTTCTCGTCTTCTCGGATGTTTTATAGCCGCTTTATTACATTCTCTAATTTTGAAACGAATTTTAGTTATAGGAAACTATAATCCCCAATTTTTCAATTTGTTTCATTATTTCGTTTTAATTAAGTTATTTTGTATTTAAGCACATTGTGCAAATTTTTGTACCAAATTGCAGCCTTTCCTTTTCTCTACAGTCCAGCGCATTAAAAAGGCTATTTATTGCGATGCCCGAATTAAAATTAAGGCACAGCCGTGCATACATTTACGACACACATGTGGTTCGTGAGAGTTATAGGGTGAAATGTTCTTTGACCCATAATATGTGGGTCGTGGGACGTTAAACTTATTAAAGGGACAATAAATTCGCTACATGCATTATACAAAATTTATTAACTAGAATTTAAATAGAAATAGTTGCAAGATATGTTATTATACCGAGTTAAGCACTAGGCCGCTGCGTATACCATGGCAGATACTTATGGGCAGGGATACTTTTAAACGACATTCAAAAGTTTTGGGTATAATTTTTTCATTTCATATTATAAAATTTGAATCAAAATATTAACCATAAAAATGGTTAATAACAAATTAAATAAGAACTCAAGGTAAAATTTTGTTATTCAAGTAGATATATTTTTGAGTTCCAGCTGCACATAAAATAGCCAGCTGAAATATATTACATAAAATAAGTAAACAAAATATATAAAGAAAAAAAAATATTTTAGTTCAGAACTTTCAGCTTCTGATTAGCTTAGATCTGAGTAATATTTACCAGAAGAACTCTCATTATTACTTTTTATCGATGCGATGGAAGGACGGTTTCGCTATTTTGTCCATCGAGCTGATACAAATGAAAAATCGTTCTACCAAGGCGTTATTTGCAGGAACTGAAAAATTAAATAGAAAAATGTTCAAAAGTTGTCAAGCACATTGCTAGGTTCACAATGGCAAGTACCGTAAGTACCTTGGAGAGCGCGGATAAATTCGGATATCGTGACATCAAAACTTTAGGAAAAATGTGGTTGTAAAAGGATGATGCAAGAAAGACATTTCATTCTAAAAAACGATTATTTTTTTAAAAGCAAAAAAAGTAACTGGCGCATGGATAAAATTATACTAGATTGGGGGAGAAACTTCATTTTTTAGTAGCCCGTGTTGGTAGTTGGTGTAAAGTTAGATTTTAAATCTGTTGAACTTTTTTTAAAGGGCCGTAACTAAAAAATCTTGTTTTTGGGGATAACTTCGAACATGGTCAGATTATATCAAAGACAGTTGAGGAGTCCCCCCTATCGAGATTATTTGGTTCTAAGTGCTGATGAAGAGGTGCTTGGAGTTACAATTGCTGCATCGTAGGGTTTTCCCTAATAGAATTCGATCTGTGGAAAATTGTACAGAACTATCTTAACCGAAAAGAGGTCCGGACTCTGGGGCGTTTTCAAAATAATTCCAACTTGCTAGAACTCCATTTGTTAAAAAGTTTCTAAATAGAAATAAGGAACTGTCCGTACGCAGTGGCGAAGCGAGAATTTTTTGTTCAGGTAGACAAAAATAATAAAAATCGTTGTTGATGTCAAAAAATTCTTATCAACTATTATTTATATCCATTTTATAAACCTTATGAAATAAAACAATGACAAGTCAATATAAATGAAAATATATAAAATGCACAGTTACATGATTTAAGTTTTTTAAAATATAAAAAATATGTGCCTCACCTTTATAAGCACACAACTGAAGTGAAACTTCTGAAAAAGATATTAAGAATTGAGTTTTTTAAAGCTTTTTCTCAACCTTTGCCTCGGTCAGTGTCGACATTTTTATTTTTTTTCCTTTTATTATTTTTTTTTCTTGATTTTGTTTTATAATACATTACTTTTAGTAACCTTTCTAACAATTTTTTCCTCTTTTTATCATTATTTTTTTTCTTGTTTGGTTTTATAATACTTTCGTTAACTTTCCGACCAATCCCTTGTTTTTTTCGTTAATTGTTTTTTTTATTCCGTTTTTTAATACTCTTAATAACTTTCCGCATATCTTTTTAGGTTTTTTTCAATTTGTTCCCATTTTTCAAAAATTTTTGATTTTTTTTTGTCATAAAGTAATTTTATTCTTCCCATTTTTGCCATCCCCGATCTCGTAGTTGAACTATTGCGCCTTTTTTCACCAAAAACCGTGTTTCTCTAACTTTTAAATTTTTTTCCTTATTTCGTTTTATAATACTTTTAATTAACGTCCCTAACAATTTTTTACGTTTTGTTCAATTTTTCCCATTTTTCGAACATTTTTGGGTGGGTGATTTTCGATCCGAGGCTCCGTTGCAGAGATATCGGCAAAAAAACGGGTTTTCCCCAAAATCCCCCTTAAATTAGAGCCCCGTTTTCATGTGGTGAAAGGTAGCCCCCTATGAGACGCATCTACGATAAAAATTTCGACCCCGTACGTCTTCCCATTCTCCCGAAATGAATTATTTTAGTTTTAGGGGTCCAGTTTTCGTCCAGAATCTTCATTTTACCCCGGCTACATGTCCTGAAAATTTCAACCCTCTAGCTATGCTGGAACATGCTTAAGGAAAGGGGCGTTTCACTTCGATAAGCCTTTTTTCCTGACCTTACCCTCGCTAAAGAAATTTTACCTCAATAAAATGATAACATTCTGTGCTAGTATATATAGAGAGGGTAAAAAATACATATTAACATATAAAAGTAACATACATAAATATTAGATAAACACATATACATAGCTTACAGCAGTTCTGAAACAAAATAAAACTGAAGTACTGCAGCCGACAGCCGACCATATCAAACGTTCCCGTAAACGGTATCCAGCAGCAGCATAATCAAAATAGCTGGTCAACTACGATAGACAAAGCATGTAATGTCTTTCGACCCCGAGAAAATCGCGGACGTAAGCTGAACGCCGAGACCTCTGACTCGCAGCCTATCACCTGCTTGATGCATTTTTGAATTAGTGCAGAAGACAAATCTCGAAATGTCTTCCTGGGGTCCGGAAATTGTAATTAGGCGGTTTTATTTCGTTTGGAGATTCATAGACATATAAGGAGAGCAAGTCGGTGGTGTGTTGTATACCTATTACGGTTTTTTAAAATGTTAGTTAAACAGTTAGTACAATTTCATCAAATAAATTAATGGCAAATAAACGGTAGACAATTTTTGGGTAGACATTGTCTACCTTGTCTACTCGTACGCTTCGCCACTGTCCGTACGACTAGCATAAAATGTTAAAAGGAAGAGAGTCTATAGCACAGTTCATACGGTCACCGAATCAGTTATACAACTCTGAGCCGGCACCTTTGATGTTAGTGAAGCCAAATTCTATTTTTTCATGGATTCTCATATTGCGAGCATGCGCATTATTAGTTGGAAACGTCAGAATTATACGGCCAGTTGGGCCGTGGACAGAGTCGAACTAGGATCTAATACACAAAATTCGCGAAAGCAGTCCACAAAAAGCACTACAAACAAAGCCGACTCTTGAACAAACAAGACGGTAGTTTTCGCTTTTCGGTTTCTTTTCAATCAACATACTTTTCCTGTCGTCGCGCAGAAAATCAATAATCGAGATCTCATCTGAATACAAGCACAATACAAGCCTGTTGCGTGCCTCGTTTTACGGTTAATTTTCGCCAACACTATCTCTATCTCTTCCTCCTTACAGGCGGTATATTACTAAAAAGAGATATACATATATGCCGAACTTCTTCTTCTTCTTCTTTAATTAGATCTGTCGATCTGTTAATTGGGTCGCCTTAGGATCTCTTGGTATGTCGATTGCTAGCTGTCCTTCCATCTTAGGTGGTCTTCCTGGGGGTCTATCTCCCGCTGTTCTGTTCAGGAATGCTATCCGCGGTAGTCGATCTTCTGCCATTCGGGTTACATGAGCGTGCCATTGTCGTTTCCTTTACCGCCCCCCCAACTCACCACGTCCTGCACCTGACATTCATCTCTTATAACCTCGTTCCTGACTCGGTCTCTTCTTGTCTTTCCGAGTATGCTTCTTAGTGTTTTCATTTCTGTTACACGCAGTATGCTTTTTGTTTTAGTTGTCTCTTCTCGAGCTTCAATACCGTAAGTCATGATTGGCCTAACGCAAGTCTTGTAAATCTTGACCTTGCTGTCAATACGCATATATTTATTTGCCCATACCACCTGTCGCAAGCACTCCTCAGATCATTTATTGGATTGTGGTGGTCCGATAAATCCATGCCCACCTAATTAAACTTGGATACTTGCTCGACAGGTTGATCTTCGACTACGAGCTTACATCTTATGGGTTCTCTGGTTAGGGTCATGCACTTTGATTTTCCTACTGATATGTTCATGTTTAGTTGTGCTGCTGTTAGATGTAATTTATGGAGCTGTCGTTGAAGGTTATCCTTTGTTTCTGCGATGAGGACTGCGTCATCGGCGTAGCATATTATGTTAATTTTGTTTCGGCCAATTCGATAACCGAGACCCATCGCTGACACTTCTTCTATAATTTTGTCCATTATTAGGTTGAATGGAAATGGGCTTAGACTGTCTCTCCTGGTGTTCTTATGTTTTTTGTGTAGCTGCGTATAACTTTGGCGATGTTGTCGGGCGTTTCTCTCTCATTTAGTAAGTCGATAACGTCAGTCAGACGTACTTTGTCAAATGCCTTGGTGATGTCGACAAAGCATAGGTATGCTGGCACGTTGTGTTCGATTGCTTTCTCTTTTAATTGTTTGATAATGAATAAGGCATCTGTAGGGGATCTGTTACGTCTGAAACCCTGCTGTTCTTCTCTATTTCGTATTTGTGCCTCGAGCTTACATTTCAAGATGTGTGTGAGGAGCTTCATGCTTGAATTTAAGAGAGTTATGCCTCTATAGTTCTCTGGTAGAGTTTTCTGGCCCTTTTTAAAGATGGGGATTGTAACGCTTTCATGCCAGTCGCTGAGTATTTCTGATGAATCGAGGATCTTTCCATATAATGTTGTCATCTTTGTTACGAGTTCGTTTCTAATGTTGTCTGCTCCTGATGCCTTTCTGTGCTTTAGCTTCTTGATTCCTTCCTGTATGTCCTCTTTAGTTATTGTAGCTTGATGGGATGTTTTATAGTTCCCTATGTTAGGTGTCTCTGAGGGCACTGTATAGCTGTTGAAAGTAGTTTTCCCATGTCAGTATGTCAATTCCTTTAGTTTGTATAAATTCGTTTACAGGCTTTTTTCTATTCTCGGGCATCTTCCAGACCCTTCGTTGTACTCCATATATGTCGTGATCCATATCGCTGGTGCATTTTTAGATTATTGATCAGATTGAGCAGTTAACTCGGTTTCTAGTTGCTACATACTCGGCGTACAGTTCTTGTATTTGGGTGCTTTTGTATGCCAGATAGCTCTTCTTTTTTTGTTGTGATAGCTCTTTCACTTCTGCGCAGAACCATGGCTTTGTGTTGTTTCTTGCGTTTATGTTTACCAACTTTTTACCAATAGCTTCTTCGGCTGCATTCAGTATGCCGAACTGATGTTTTATTTATAGCTCTCCTATTGGTTGAAGCGCTTGGCTAAAAAAAAAGACTGATTCGTGTACGGTATAAACTGTGTCTATAATACTATGCAAGAATATTTTGATAAACCGAAAATTTCGTTAGAACGTGTGCCTTTGGAAAACTAACTATGACGAGACAAACTTCAGCGGCGATTCTGGTCGTGTGAAGTTCGCGTATAAAGCAACAAATATGGTGATCGAATTATTGCTTCCACAAAGGGCAGCATGTCTGTCATACAACTGCTATGACAACTGCTATGCTTTCAGTTTGGAAAATTTATTGCCACCCTTTGTCGTTTAAAAAATGAAAAATTGTTGCCAAGAATGGGAGGAAAATCGACCTTAAACTGGTTGCTTACGTTTTTGTAGAATGGTTGCAATAAATAGTTTTGCCTGACTTCCGGAATAAACAATGCGTTGCAAATCATCTAAAAGTGGTAAGAAAACTACATCAAATTTGTTGTATTTCCTGCAAACGCTACTCATCCAACACTACTCAGAAGTGTTGGAGGAGAATAGATTGGAAGCTCAAAAAAGAGGATCCTTTCATAGATTTCCCCATGTTGTTAAAAATTGCATTGAACCCTCTCATCAGTTTTTAAAGCATGCGGAATAAGGCTTTTCGATCCAATTCAAGTTCTTAAGAAAATCCCAAATCCCAAAAATCCCAAAAGAGGAAGAAAGCTATGAAGATGCCCGAATAATTCCGGGCTTTCAAATACTTTATTAGATTTTTAAAAAACATTAAGAATGCCTGAATCTATAATGAAGACTAAAAAAAAGCATATCAATGTTAAACCTGGAAACTCTGTGGACGTACTAGATTTCAATAGATTAGAAGCAATATTGGAAGATGTTCAAAAGTTTCGATGATGAATCATTAAGTTTTCCTAAAGAAAAATGCATAAAACCAATTTAAATATTGATGAAACTGATTTATTTCAAACAGGACCTTCCTATATCAGCGAAAACTTTCCTATAAAGCACTTTGATGAAAAACTTTAACAATCTGATGAAAAATATGGAAGTCTTGAACATTTGTCGTAGTAAATGTTCCATTAGAAAATTTCTCACGCTGTAATAATTATGCTGCCAAAGTTGTGGAGAGATATGAAAAAGTCCCTGAAAGCGTCCTTTATTAAGGGAGATGTTTACGGAAATAGAAGACTAACAAAAAATATATTTTCACTTCCCTGATGTTCCTAACCGAAGTATTATTGAAGATGGCGATATTTTAGAGATCCTTAATCCAGTGCCTTTAAGAAGAGAATCAAATACTTAGGTTTTCTAACTTGCCAAATATTAATGTAGAATAGTTGATTATTTTTATACAAGTACATAAAAAGACGCTTCTTTTTGTTATTTTGAAAATATAATCGTAATTTTTAATTTTAAGAAAGTGTTTTTAGAGTTGTTAGATTTTGTACAATAAATGCCATATTATTATGCTAAATATGGAAAATAAGCCTTGATTTTCAATATTTTTTTGCCTCTATGCTAATCGTTTGTGTTAATATCTTTTTAAATGTAAATTAGTGTCTGAAATTATCATTGAAATATGTTTACCTCAATTTATGTAGCTGAAAAAAGCTGTCCGCATTTGCCCCCAAAAGAACCCAAATCAGTTTTCAGCCTTATAAAAGACATCTATAAAGATTTTAGGCCCACAAGTGTGGTTTCAAGTGTCTTCTCGACTTACTTCTCCGAATTTTATATACACAAGACTGATACTGTCATGAGTTTATGAGCAGAGTTATGTTGCCATAAAAAATAGTTATCCAGCTAAAAATACTAAAGCCTGATAGATTTCATCGTTTTTCTTAAAGTTTGCAATAATTTTCTCGCAAATGGATGATTTTTTGAAACAAATCAATTTTATCGACAAGTCTGATACTGATATGAGATTATGAGTTACAGCATAGAGTGCTAATCACTGGGTAATCCACTGGGTCATAATATCTCCATCACAGGATACTTTAGAAACGATTTTTTTCTACGACTGCCCTGAAAATAGACAATAACGCACTAACAACTGCTCTTGAAAACTGGACATTTCAAACATCGTGTGAAAAGTATACTTTGCACACGGCGTGTGCAAAGTATACTTTTCACACGCTTATTCGGGTATTTAGATTAAAGGGCTTCGTCTCCGTTTTAGAGCTTCGCCCTCAAAGGTCCCATTACCAGATCTATAAAAAATTATAGGGCTTCACTCCCCGGGAGCCCTGTTTTGCAAAACTGTAGAAAATGGAACTCTTATACCAGGGACCCCCTTTTAAGACTTGGGGCTCCATTGCTAAATCTGTTAAAAATGGGACTCCCGAACCATAGGCCCCATTCTAGGGTTTCGCCCCCCTAGGGCCCCATGTTAGGGCTTCGCCCTCGGAGCCTCTTTTTCAAAATATTTGGAAAATAGGGACCCCACTCCGGTGGCTCCATTTTAGGACTGTGCCCCTAGTTATAGTTTAGCGAGAATCTCTTACTCACGTAATAAAAATGTTTCCCATATAACATGTAATTTTCTACCACACTCCCAGTGGGGCACCCTGTATGTAGCAGTCGTAGAAAAAGTATAGTGTGCTACACGTGCTGAAAGACTTTTTACACTCATGAGACTTTATGACACTCGCTTACGGCTCGTGTCACCAAACTGTCTCATTCGTGTGAAAAGTCTTATTTTCAGCACTTGTTGCACAATATACTATTATATAAAACACTATTTTGCCATGCTTTATATACGCTGTTGAGACTTTGGCATTTAGACACTTACCGGACACTCTCTATTCAAAAATACAACATCAGCTGCCTCTCCCTCAAACTGAAAACCAGGAATTAACCTATTGGAAAGTGTTTGTAAATAATATAAGAGATAAATAGGTACTGCTAACGCAGGTATATCTGAAACAGCATATTTCCCTCCCATTATATTTATTCGATGGCGAGTATGTGAAATTCGCGTGTATTATTATTCAAAAATACAACATCAGCTGTCTCTCCCTCAAACTGAAAACAAGGAATGAACTTATTGGAAAGTGTTTGTAAATAATTTACAAGATAAATAGGTACTGCAAACAACATATTTCCCACCCATTATATTTATTCGATGGCGATTATATGAAATGCACGTGTATTATTATTCAAAAACACATCAGCTGTCTCTCTCTCAAACTGAAAACAATGAATGAACCTATTGGAAAGTGCTAATAGATAATTTACAAGTTAATATGATAGAAGAGACATTGGAGGGATCATTGAACGCACAGGAGAGAGAAATTGACTTACAATTATTAAACAAGAATATATTGAACGCTGTGAGAGTTGCAGAGGAGATAAATTGCCGGTCCACAAATAAAAAACATGAAAAACTAAGCGCACGCACAAAAACGCTTATGAAAGAGAGAAGGGAAATTAAAGACAAGTATGAAGCAAATCTCCCAAAACTGAAATCCTTAAACAAAGCCATATCAAAAATCTATACGAGATGACATTAGAAAATCCAACGCTGAAATGATAAAATGTGTGATCGAAGATAATGTCAGTTTATGAGTCTTTAAACGCAAGTGCTGTCCCGAAAAGAAAAACATATGCATGCTAAAAAACAACCAAGGTCAGACTATCACAGATAAAGAGGGAATACTCAGACCAGTGGAATGTTTTTTTAAGGAACTATACACAGACCAGCATACCCAGAGACCGGCATCTCCAATACCTAAAATACTAAATGTGGACTCGGAAGATATTCCAGAAATTACCCTAAGTGAAATTACAACCGCTCTTTCTGGACTGAAGAGAAATAAAGCACCTGGTGAAGATAAAATAACTATAGACGCTATCAAATGTGGCGGAGATAAGACATTAAGAGCCCTAAAGCTGCGTTTTAATGAAAGCCTTATAAAAAGATAGCATCTAGCAAATGGAACAACGCTATTATTACTATTATTCACAAAAAAGGAGACATATCGAAATTAGAGAACTATTGCCCGATCAGCCTGCTTTCCCAAATATACAAGCTCTTCACCAAAATAATTACCACAAGGTTAAATGCCAAACTGGACGCCCATCAACCGAGAGAACAGGCTGGCTTTAAATCGGGGTTCGGAACTAATGATCACCTCCAAGTTCTTAAGAGCCTGATTGAGAAGTCGTTCGAATATAAATAAATCTCTAGTACTAATATTTGTGGATTATGAGAAGGCTTTTGACACAGTAAACCAGCATGAGATGTTAAAGGCACTATCCAGCTGCCGAATAGACCATCGTTATACGACGCTCATAAAACATATATAGGACAACGCTACACAGCATCTGTTAGACTTCAAAAAAGTACAAACCAATTTCCGATAAAAAGGGGCGTAAGACAGGGCGATACCATCTTACCCAAACTGATACCATCTTACTCTATTAGAATATAATATGTGTAAGGGGATGGGAGTAAAGATAAACGGCGAAAAGCTAAATCATCTCATATTTGCGGATGACATCGTCTTGATCGCGGACAGTATGAACGACGCAGCCTCAATGTTGGAAAAATTGAATGTTAACTCACAAAAAGTAGGATTAAAAATCAACATGGCCAAAACTGAAATCATGACAAATCTTGTGCTTGGTGGAAGTATTAGAGTAGGTGGAGAAATAGTAAGGGAAACAACTGCCTATAAATATCTAGGACACCAGATCCGTATCAGCAGGGATAATCAAACATCCGAATTTGCTCGTAGAATAGGGTTGACATGTGCTGCCTTTGGCAAGCTTAAAGACGTCTTCAAATCGACACTCCCAATATGTCTAAAGAGAAAGGTTTTCAACCAATATATCCTTCCGGTGCAGGTGCGGAAACCTTAACACTGACAAAACAAACTATAACGAAAATCAGAGTAGCTCAGTATGCAATGGAGCGATCTATACTGGGATTGTGCTTAAAGGATCGAGTACCAAACATTGAAATCCGCAGACGAACCGGACAGCAAGATGCCATACAAACTATAGCCAGGCAGCCAACAGCGATATGACCTGGCATGATCATGCTGCTTACATCGCAAAATCAGCCTCCCAGAAGCTTGGTGAGCTATTTTGCAACAAAAAACTGTATACACCGCAGCAGTTGCTCTTGCTCTACAAAGCGCAAATAAAACCGTGCTTAGAATATTGCTCACACATCTTAGGTGCCTCACCAAAGCACACCCTAAAGCTGCTGGATTCCATTCAGAAGAGAGCTGTGCGTCTTGTCGGCGACCTGGAGTTGACCCGGAATCTGGATAGTCTGGAACACCGCAAACATGTGGCCGAGATGTCCGTGTTTTACAGATACTTTCACGGAAGATGTTCCCAGGATTTCGCCCGCCTCATCCCGCCGCTGGCAACGCCTGTCAGACAGTCACGACAGAGGGCAAGAGCGCGCCAGTTCGTCGTACAACTGGAAACACATAGAACATCGCTTTACAAGAACTTCCTTATCTGGCGCACTGCATCACTGTGGAGCTCACTCCCAGGACATCTGTTTCCCCTTAATTACAACCTTCAACTATTCAAGAACCGTGTCAATCAACATCTTCGCACACATACCGCTCGTCGAGCGCCATCTCCCTTTAGTGTGTGTGCCACTAACCTTAAAAAAAAGTGATATTCACGTGTATTATTATTCAAAAACCAACACCAGCTGTCTGTCCCTAAAACTGAAAACAAGCAATGAACCTATTGGAAAGTGTTTATAGATAATTTACAGCTTAAATAGGCGCTGCTAGCGAATGTATATCTAAAATAAGATATTTCGCTCCCATTATATATATTTGATTGTAATTATGTGAATTTAACGTGTATTATTATTCAAAAACACAACATCAGCTGTCTCTCCCTCAAACTGAAAACAAGGAATGAACCTATTGGCAAGTTTTTATAGAGAATTGACAAGTTCAATAGGTACTGCCAACGTATGTAATATCTGTAACAACACATTTTCCTCCCATTCTATTTATCCGATTGCGATTGACAGTTACTCTGTATTCAAAAAATATTTACTATGTAGTTCTACTGAAGTACTGACAAAAACTGAATACAATGAAGGAAATAAAATATCTTCTGCAGTATTCTCCTCTTTATCTGTCCTTATTAATCACTATTTTACATTTATTTTGAAACGAGTTAAAATTAAAGCTTGAAATGAAAATGTAATTCAGTTTATTTTGCACTTCAACAAAGACATCCTATTAAGCCTTAGAAACCTAGTTTAATGAATTCTAAGATCTGCTTCAAAAGGCTTTCAAAAGGACTTTTTATTCCTTTGATTGGCCTTTGTACTGTATATTGCGCATTAGACGTCTTGAATATGAAGTAAGCAAATTTCTTGAAATTTATTTGTAAATGTGGAACAATCTAATGGACTTTGAGATAAATTTAATTTATCGTTCGATGGCAAAAGCTCTGTATTTCTGAAATCTGAAAAAAACATCAGTGGCAGTTTTCCAACATACAGGCCTTTCGGTTTAGAAGTCGTATTGATCCACCTAGTCCGCCCGTGTCTGTGTTTTTCCGGAGGCTTTACTTATAGTACGGGAGGCCACGACCAAAACCCTTGATTATCGCTATCCGTTTAAAACCATAAGAAATAGATAAAACATATTAAACCATGAATGTTTGCCTTATCAACTAGTATCCGGAAACGGTGCGTTTTAGTGGGGCGCCGTTTCTGCTTTGCAAAAAATTATGATGACAAAAATTTATTGCTATCCGTCTGGTTATTGGATAAATCAATTAACATAAGTTCATATTGTAATAAAATTTTTTATATCAGACATCTGCGGTGTTGCATTTTTGTAATATTATAACCAAAAGTTGTATACACATCTAACCTTATAAATTTATAGCTGTCCGATTGAAATATTTTTTAACATACTTGTTTGAGTGACTTTATAACGAAAATAATGTTTTTGTCATACGCTCCCAAAAATAGCTATTTTACGGACTCATTTGAGTCCGTAAAATGCTTCTTTTTAGGCCTGGTCCCTAAAAGTCGTCATGGCAACTTTTACGGACTATTCCAAAATTCCTGAATATGTCTAACTGTCAAATTTCGAATGACATGACAAAATTGTCAAATAGTTGCTACGATATCAAATTCTAAGCTAACTTTGTCGTACATTATGATTTCAAAAATTATGGTAAATTTGCAAATTTAGGCGTTCTGAAGAATTGCAAAAAGCTTATAAATAAAAATTAAATTTTGGGAGCGTATGACAAAAAATAGTGTTTGTCACACGTACCTAAATGAAGTTTTTCAGGACTCATCTGCTATTCCAGCAATGATTCGTCCTGAAAAACTCCATTTTAGGTACTTGTAACAAAAATAACTATTTCAGACACTTTCAGTGGTGCGAAAGCAAAGAAAAGTATTTAATAAAATTTTTGACGGACCTGTCTCACAGCCGGTGATGCTGGTAGAATTTGTCGCTTGCGCACAAACGCCAGTGTGTCACCTGTTTATCTTACAGTTCGACAGCGAGATAACCACGTCCTTTGGCATTGTAGTAATTAAATACAATTTTCAATGTTTCCTGCTCAATTATGGTCAACAAAAGTTTGTCTGATTAGCAGCGGGCACAGGGTAATGTATCTGATATTAGCATTTTTGTGATGCAGAATCGTCTTTCTACCATATATATCTGATTTCAGATAAATAGCGATAAGTTTCCCCTCCTCCAAAATTTTACATGTTACGCCCTCTCATAAAATGAAACGCATCGGCACATATTTCTGAAAATGATTTTTTATTATCAACTCGCCACAATTAACGAAAGAAGTTTTCAGACAGGCAGCAAAAAGTTTTTTTTCTTTCGTCATTTTTATTTATTTTTTAAATTACCCTATGTACATGCACCACTATTTTTTTCTGATATCCGAAAAAACATATTATTTACACTATTATTTAACAGCATATCGAAAAGCAGACAGTTTGCTATGAGTTTTTAGGGTCTAAATTGATAACAACTTTAAAAATTAATTAAGGGCATAAGCACCACCCAAAATGTCTGAAAATACCAGTTTTAGAATCAAAATAATACTTTTACCAAAGCCACAAAGAAGTTTGCAGATAGCGATTGTCGAAAAATCTTGGTCGTGGCCTCCCGTACTATTAGAGTAACTATCTTTCCTAGATTATCGTTAATACTCAAAGGGGTCTGAGTAATATTAATTTTAAAAATATATATTTTTATGCGTTAGCTAAATTGACCAAAATCAGTTTTTGTCAAAAGGCATGCTTTCAAAGTTTCTGTTGAAAACCGATTTAAACACTCAGCTACTGAGAAATGTTTAATTTCTGGTCTGGAAAAATTCATTTTTGTAAATAATAGTCTCGTGCACGACTAATTTAGATTCGTAACGACATAAATTGGCATTAATAAAAAGTGCCAATGTATAAAATATTTAGAATTAAATTTTCATAAATTCACGCCAATATTGAAGAGGCGCATTTCCGCCTTCCAACAAGTTCTGGATCTATATTAAACATAGAACAATGAACGGAATTTTGAACTTAATATCGATATTAAACGGAAATACGATAAAGCTCTCTTTAGTATTTGTGAATACGTTATTATAGGAGTTTTAGCTGTTTCGTATAAACTCCTCGCCACTCGAAATTTATACTCTAAAAGTTTATCTTAATATGGAATTGATATATCAAGAGAATAGAATTACTTGTTGGAATATGTGGTCAGCATTCATTAGTCCATGGTTTCCTGTATCAGCTTATGCTACTCTGATTTTAAAATGACCGGAAAAGTTGGTTATCCAGGGTGTTAAATTTGATCATCATCCAGCAGCTTTTGTAATTATTTATGATTTAGTGTTTTATTGTCAAATAATTTTTTGAGGTATTTGAGACTAGTTTTTTATTTCACAATGGTTTTAATTTTTTTTATTTTTTCACAAATTACTCTTAACATTGCTGCATGAGTCAAAATAATAACCTTCCACCTGTTTTTTGCTTAGCAGGGATACAGTTAACTGTACAGGGACTCACTTAAGTTGCAAGCACTGGTTACTAAATTGTAATATATTGTTTCTAGTCGATTTTCTGTGATTTAGTCGCTTCTCAGATGCCAGAAAAATAAGATATGTCAGTTTTGATATAAGAATAGAAACTATGGGTTCTTATGCCATAAAAACGTGTAACAATTACGAATGATTTTCGATGTTTGGGTTATGAATCGCCAGTGACATCTATTCGCAAATGGGTATATTTCGTGCAACTAATTATTTAAGAAGCACAGTTACGCTGGTTTATACCTACAATTTGTGGATTTGTTTCACCGTAGATTACTATATTTAGTAGTGACATCTATTCGGGAACGGGCTTATCTGATGTAGTTGGTAATTGGAGAGCGTACTACGCTATTTAATACCTACAATTTATGAATTTAATTTACTATAGATTACTATATTTAGCATATATTGAGTATTTCTTTGGTTTGACGCCGCGTGCCCTATAGTGGTCACATGATATTAATCATCCAATTAAAACATCGAAAAGCATAATTTGTTGAACGTCTTGAATTTTGAAAGCGAGGTCGTTTTATCTTCGTGGCGACGCACAGAGGGACCACGATAGGGAAAACTCACCAAAAACTCTAAATTTAATTAGGTAACTGACAAAAATAACCACGGTAGTCTTATTACTATACAGCCTTCTTGAACATTAGCCTTGAATTGTCAGTGTCATAAAACAAGCCATGAAGCTTGTCAAAAATAGCGTCTTGAATGCGTATATTATTTTAACTTTTTTAATTGCAATAATTAATGATAAATTTGGACTACTCTTTGTGCTCTAATAATCATGCAAAATAATCAACGTGGTCAGTAGATCATTATTGTATAAAAAAAATTGTTGCATTTTACTGTTATTCTCAGGAGGCATTTGCATGAGTTCTCTAAAAATTAACATTTTTATACAAACGTAGGAATTCTCTTCGAAAAAAAGTAGCAAATTCTGCCGTATTCAGTGTCAGTTTTGCCATTAGTTTATTAAGTGTTTATGCGCTTAGCTGCTAGTTTTTGCTTATAATGTCGTAATTTAGGTAGGCGCAGGAGGATGATATTTTCGTAACCTTTTTACTAGAACTGGCAGTCGGGCAATTTTTTTATTATTATTTTTTTTAATTCTTATTCTGCTCCTTCATCAACTGTGATCCTAATAGGTCAATACCATATATTTGTCAAAACAATTATTTACATACAAAAAGAAGTGTTATGACTCATTAAATAGGTTAAAACGTCTGTAGGTGGCGCCACCTACAAGTATAAATCAAACTAATATCAAATTTGAATTTTTCATGTCAAAAAACCCCTAGATACCGATTTTTATTAAAATATTTCAATTATTCCAAAAGATATTTACAAAAACAAAAATAAAAATAAAATTTTAAGTATTTTCGGACATAGGTTCATATGAACTTTTTCTTATTTTTAAGCAAGAAAACCCATCCCGAATGTTTTTGCGATATTAATCAAACACCCTGTTTTTTAATGTTAATTTAGTATTGTGATAATGTTTGTGTGTCCTGAAGCAACATATTCCTTTTTTATGTCGCTAGTCTTGAATTTAATTTTTCTTCAACAAATGTAACCTCAAGCAGGGATAATAATTCTGTTATAAAAAATAAATTAATATTTCTACCGATACTAACTTCACTGTTTTACTATTTGAATTTCTCCAACTTCTCAAGGAATAGCCTCATGTATATTTTAAAAGGTGTCAGTTATAATTAATACTACTTAAAACACATTCCTGAACACAAAAGTACAAGCTTTATTGCTTTCCAGAATTGTTGGTAGGTTTTGATACTTTCTGCCCCACTGTGCGATGCTGACACGGGTGAGTGCTGGTTTTTAATCTTGAAATATTTTATTCATCTTGCAATAAATTTCACTAACTTTTTCATTTTTAAATACATAATTAATAATTGTTTCTGATTCGTTTAATCGTATTTGGCTAAAGCAAGAATTTAGCATTCTTATATTACATTTTTATTTAACTTACATCTTCAATAATCTTAATTTTTGTCGTGAATAATTGCGTCCCTCATTAGTCAAATTCATGTAATTTGAAAGAGGTTTAGTCCAAATTTACAGAGAACGTAATTATTTCATCGTTTAGCGGTCACGCACATTATTCAAATTGAAAGTATTATTTGGGGAATTCTTGGAGTAAGTTCTATATATTCCTGTAAAGGTAGTAAATTGAATTTTCTGTAGAATTTCTTCGAATTTTCCCTCATAGTATTGTTTGGTTTTAATATTTTTTCTTTTCAGGCTTATTTCATTAAAATTTCAGTTTATTTGTAACATCAAGCATATAATTATTAGCACTTGCCCTGTCGCGCCTCAACACTGATGTAGCGACATTAATTTGCATTTATGAGAGGTTGTTCTCACATGTGTAAATTAATCTGTTTTTTTTAATCTTTTATCTAAATTTCTATCTCAATGCGAGATAGTGATGACCTTATCTTTATCTTTAATTAATTGAAGTGTAATTACGCTCAATTATCGTTTATGTGCCATATATATAAAAATTAATAGAAATTACTTATTTGGAGTTATAAGACTCGTTTATAGAGAGGTTGTATCTCTATTTTTCTATTTATCAATTATCGTTTATGTGCCAAGGGCCATATATAAAAAAGTAAAAGTAATTACTTATTTGGAGTTATAAGACTCATTTATAGAGAGGTTGTACCTCTATTTTTCTATTTATCATTAAATTCAAATTATCTTTTATTTAGATTTGCCGAGGCACTGTTTGGTACGTAGTTCCATCATTTTCTTTTGAATTTTAAATTTCAGTCATAATTTCTTTTGAATTTCATATCTTAAAGTAAAGAAAAAGAATATCTTGAGTAACAGTAGTTATTTATAATTTTTGCTTAACAGTAGTTATTTATAATTTTTGCT
>MU184118.1:62872-78518 GCA_016904865.1 Pissodes strobi | reverse complement strand
AGTTATTTATAATTTTTGCTTAACAGTAGTTATTTATAATTTTTGCTCAACTTAAAATAATTGTAATTTGAGTTCTGATTATACCTGCTTTAACCAGTAAATTTTCAAATTGTTGATTGCTTCCTCCTGTGTAACAGTCTCACGATATTTCCCTCTTCCCTGAACATTAGTTAATTATCAGTATACGTTGGTCTAAGACTTGTATATTTCTTTCATGTTACGACTGATTGGAGACGTCGACGACAGCTGAACCATGCAACTTGGTGGGAATCGTCACATGGATTACCTATAAGTCCTGGATAACACTAACTCAATTGAACTTAGGAACAGGCAGAAGCGGTTCCAGTGGAGATCCCAACACGATCGCATGCTTACAGAATAACTGAACGAAGCTAAGTATCAGTCAGTCAGAAGATAAATCGATTGTAAAGACCAACTATCTGTTATTATAATTTTTTTTTAATCCTTTAATTTTCATTCTCATCACAAAGTAAATTTATTCATAAACTTTATTTCAAATAACTTCATCTATTATATTTGTAATTTAATTATATTGACAATCTTCATTTCACATGATACCATCACTCATATTTGTAAATTAATTGTAAAATTAATATATTGTTGTTTGAACTCCTTTGTTTAATTTATCGCAAGATTGAGGTCTGTGAGACACGAATTATAAGGGCACATTTCTGACATTCTTATCTTTATAGTTATTGATATCTAAGTATTCATATTCAGTTCGCATCGTCTCTAGGAACTCTGGCGCCCAAAATATAAAAATTAAATAAATCAACTATCATGGCAAATTGGCGACTGAGCTAGATTTCCTGACAAAGTAACGTCCAACTGTTCAATTCGTTACAAACGCTTGCAATTATTCGCTGACCTGCCATATAAATTGCTAATTATTTAGATCGGCATTTTATGAATAACAAAATATAGAAATTTCCGTTTCAAAATTTAGCAAATCACAATTTTGCTTTTTACTCTCCAAAATTGTTTAAAATTAGGCAAAGTATACAACGCGGATAAATAGTATGTGCTTGAAACAATTAACGTATTGTTTTAAAATTCAACGGAATTGAAACACAATTTATTATTTTATTACTGAAAAACTACATAATTTGGAGCAACCAAACCTTCTAAAGTTTTTAATAGTCCAGCAATTTTACGAATCTGAATAGATAGCTTTGCTTTTGATGCATTATGGGAAATTTAAAGGAATACATCTCCCAATATTTTAACATGACGTTTAGGGTAAAATATGTAGATTTATACATTTAATTTTCTGAAATTTCATTGAAAACGTTGTGAAGCTGGAAAATTGGGTCAAGATCGGAAAACGAGGAAATTTTTGGGTGATTGGAGGCAGTTTCTAATGGATTTTATAGCAGATTTTGAGGGAAAAATTTACCTTTAGCATAGCGATGAGTATAGTTATTGTGGCAAGTAAGTAGATTTATTTGCCTGAAATCTCATTTAAAATGATTTGAAGATGAAAAAATGGGTCAGGTTCCGAAAATTTTGATAGTTTTCAAGCATTAAGGAGCAGTTTCTGCCAATCTTATGGGAGCTGCCGAGGTCAAATTCTACTTTGAACATCGAAGTTGTTGCAAGTAGTTTGAAAGTATGGAAAACAAAAAATATTTTTATTTCATAATACAATTAATCGTGCCCTGCTGTTAGAGTTTTCACTTCTGTCGCGTGATCTTAAGCACACACTCTTTTTCTATATTTCAATTGGATTTATAATTAAACGATTTGAAGATTGCGGTGTCATGAACATTTAGTTGATATTGTTATGTATTATATTGCTTTAGGGTGTTTATGTTATGTTTCTATTATTTTTTAAATTTGAGCTTTTTATTTGTTTTAGATTTACTTTTTCGTGAAATAAGACATTTTCAGTGACTGCCAGTTTCTTATTTTTCATTTAAATAAAAGAGGGTTAAAACAAATTAAATAAAAACACCTTGTGGTTTTGAAAAAAATTATTTAATTATGCATCGAATATGTTTTAAACACCGACAGTGTTTAAAAAGCACTACAGTTCGCTGTTTCTAATTTGATACTATGAAGATTGCCCCTAAGAAAATTTGGAGAAAAAGCTATTATTGTTATTATTTATTATATAATATCACTGTCTTTATATTTTTTTTAAATGTGAAAATATAATTTAATAAAGATATTTTTTATGAGTAATTTAATTTCTTATGCGCCTTGATTAAATTAACAAAAAATATAACAAAACACTTGCAATTCCGAAAAATGGAGTAAATTATAAACCGATTATGTAAACATTGAACGGGATACTTTGGGTGCGTTAAAAGTATCCCGTTCGGTTTTTACTTGTTCGATTTTAAATTAAAGACTGCTACATTTTCAAAATTTTGTTATTATTTTTTTCTGTTTATGTTTTTTTATTAGTATCGTTTTTTAGTCTTAAAAAATTTCTCATTTTAGATATTTTTTGTGATATCAAATGAGAAATTAATAGTGCCTATTTTCCATTTTCAATTGCAACAAAACTTTTTCAAAAATAAAATCATAGACACAACTTCGAGACATTATTTAACTGAAAATTGAACAACTAAAAACTAAATGGGATACCTTTCCCTTCACCCTTTATATATTTTTCAATTAGAGTACTCTTGGTATTTTACTTGAAAGACAATTTTTTTTATTGAATTTGTATATGAATGCTGCCTAAACAAAATATTTTGCGTAATGGAACTAACCCAATCTACTTCCAATTTTCCATGCGTAATTTGCATAATTTTGTATACATGTTTGATGATTTGCTAAAGTTTAAAATTTGTATTCCTTTATTAGTTTTTTTTGCGACTTGATGATAGTGAACCGTGAATATTGCAACCTCAAGAGTCAATTTCAAAAACTAAAAACCATTTCAGCATAAAGCTTATATCAAATCTGATACTATTTTTTTTTGAAATTTAGGACACGATGAAATTTCAATTTTATAGAAGATTCACAAAACCTATTTAGTAACCAGCGTGCAGCTCGTGTGACGGCCTGTGAAGTAGAGTATTTATGTCAAACTATGTGGAATATTTTATTTTTGCGGGCAACGCTGTGAATTAATTTATGGCAAAAACGACACGTTTTTCAAAAACCTCTTGTATAACACGAGCAACAAAATGTAGCAAAATCCAACAAGTTGCCTTCAAATATTTATTCGTGTGAATAAAAATAAACTAAAAAATCATAAATTACAAAAAGCTCAGAGCTTTATGAAATTAATTTCCTTGACAAGTGGCTTTCCTGCCAGGGAACTATTTCTAATTTAAAGGTAATAACAGTAACTTTTGGTTCCTTCTGCGACAAGATGTTTTAAGTTCTTTGATAATAATGAATATTGTTAACTAAAAGCATTTACTAGATTTAGTTAAAAGTGAATTTGCTTTTTATGCTTTAATAAATCCACTTTGCGGATTTTTTATATATTTTTGTCCATTTTGTACTCTTGCAGATAAAATACATTTTAAGGTGCGTCGTTTTTGGGCCAAAATATTCACAGACCTGTGATCAAATTAGACCATTCCGACCCTGCTCTGAAGAACTTTAATGTTAGTGGCAGTGGCGGCTCATGGGTCTATCTTTAATGTTACTGCATAAGCAGTACTTAAGTAAGACGCTATAGATATTTCTATACATAAAAGTTGAAAGCTTACTCACGTGGAGACCAAAACAAACGGTAAGCCCCCTCCGCAATCTATTGGGTGCGTATATTTGTATCCTTTAATATTTGGGCGAAGATTGTTTGAGTCCGAACTGCCGAGTTCAGATATCTATCTAGAGTTAGTTTTCGATACGAATTTCATTATCTTGAGTTGGAAAAATTAATAAAGTGTTTAATAGGTACCTATAACGGTCAATTAAGGTGAAAATAAATTACTTTGAGAAAAATCCTGGAAGGTTGGAGTCTCGGAGTCCTACCTTATGAGCCGCCACTGGATAGTGGCATTTACTAATAGAGTGTTTTGTGAATCAAATTCTTGCTTTTCATTTTCCCGAGAAATGTTTCAACATTATAAAACTATCCAGAATAATGAAAAACCGGACATTCAACTTCTACTTTGTAGTAAAATTAGATAAACTTTTCAAAACTAATTTATCAAGAACACTTTCGGTTTTCGCAATAGCCCGACACTATTCTAAGCCGCATTGAACACAACAAAATCGTTCATTAAATAGACTGACGGAAGTAAACATACACAAAGTTGGACCAACATTTTCCAAAACATTTCATATGGTCATTTTATCGGGCAAACATTTGCATTCATGGTTACACAATTTGTAGCCAAGTGCTAAATCCATAAATTGTGAATCAATTTCCACTGCTTGATGTTGGTAATTTCGCTTTATTATCTCATAAAAAATATTTCAAATAATGCTTATTATTATTATAAAACCATAATCAAACTTCGCGAATCATATGTTTGGTGACTAAAAGTAACCCGTCAAGCAACAGGACCTGGGCTAAGTCAAATTTGGGATAACACTTATATTTCCAAAATTCTAGCATTGCGGGAAATAATAATTATGCTAAAGTCTATTTCATAGGAGTTGTTAGCCTCACGCCCTCATAAAAGATTCAAAACAGTGGTCGGGTGTGTAGAGGACTTTTTCTCTAATACTGTTTATAAATATAATTAGTTAGCATAATAGAATAGAAATTGTAGCCCAGGCGATCCTTTAACCGGTGAACGAACATTACTGCTATAAGTTGCAAATGAAGGATAAGCAGTGAATCGGGGCGGGGCACCAGTTTTCGAAGACCTGAGTTTCAATTTTTCATTTGTCTGAATACCTTATGAGGTATAATGAGCCGGTTATTATTATTTTTCTGAAGAGCCGTCATGTCCTAATTCAAGACTCGATTTCCATAGTTTGGGTTAGTTTGGGTCGTCAAGGCCCCACATTTTTTTCATTCCGCTATAAGATGTTTATTGTGTTTTCTCAATTTTGCGCAGTTATGATACCTCGATCTTTTGCCATCTCAGTAGAAGCATATTTTTAAAACTTTGACTTCTGCTGCATAAAAATTTCCAAGAGTTCTTTTTTCATCATCTTATCATCACAATTCAGTCTCCTCCGCTGTAACCATCCAATGATCTTCGCTAGTATCCACGACGTTGTAGGAAGCTTCTCTACTAACACTAAATTCTACCATAAATTATTTTTAATTAATGACACTAAATTTTAAACAGTAAGCAAAATTAGCAAAACCCAAATTTAAAATTCAAATTATGCTGTAATAAAGGAGCAAGTTGCAGCAGATATTTTTATACATATTCTTAAATTTATTAAAATAAAGGCTTTTGGTCTATTGAGGAAGCCCATGAAATAATTTCATCGCTATAAAATCAGGCCGGCTTTAACACTTTTTCACTCGACAGAAGATTGATCTTTACCTTACACTTAAATTCAAATTGAAAATTCTTTAATGTTAATGTCATAAGAGCTCAAAATCACAATCTACATGCATACATGGATCTAAATCACCAGAATACATTTTAAAAACTTATGCTTAATAAAATCATTAAAAATACAAAACGTGTTCTGAATTAAAATATCCTTAATCCTTGTTTTAAAATTGTTTTGAGGTAAGCCCTTATACTATTAGGAAGTCCATTGAAAAATTCCACCCCCCAGTATCCCGGGCCGCTCCGACACACTGTCAATCTATGAAAATCCGGAATTAAGTTCTTTTTGTTTCGCGTGTCATGGCTGTGGACCTCGCCGTGCACATTGTACTCCCCAGGATGTGCTTTGACATATACAAGGTTGTTCAGAATATACTGCGATGGAAGGGTCAAGATGTACCCCACTCCACCCAAAATCCTCACAGCCCTTCTTTGTAGAACAAATATTCTATTGGCGTGTAATGAATGGTCCCATGCCAACAAAGCATATGACATAATTGAGTGGAATAGTGCATAGTACGCTGCACGCAGAACCGGAATATACACTCAGTTCACCAAGCGACGGAGCGCAAACAGTGCACCCAAACAGTGCGCTTTGCTACTAGATCTGCATGAGTATCCCATTTAAGTTCAATATCCATATATAAATAGAAAAGACAATTTTTTTAGTTTTGCTTTCATTGAGAAGAAGCCCGTTCGCATCAAACCAATCTCTGATCTCCGACTGTAAATCCTCAACTTCTCCGTTGCAGTTTCCAGGGAGCAAGCCGATAAATAATGAAAGGGTAGTGCCATCCGCAAAAAGGGTGAAATTCGTTTTCAGTTCACCTGAAGGCAGGTCAGTACCGAGCCTTGAGGTACCCCAACGGTATTACGACGTTCTGCAGACAACACATCCGACAAACAATACATTCTCCAGAATAAAGGCAGCAGGGTAGGTCAAAATACCCTGTTTGACAAAGACCCCCCCCCCTGCAATCCTCATGACAAACAGACCCGCCAATAACCTAACAGCTCTCCTCTGGAGTTCTATTGCCACAAGATGTTAAACCCACGCTGCAATTACATAAGAAACAACAGAGTGAATTAAAGCATAGTATGCAGACAGCAGTATCTCTCCAGACACTGACCCGAGCTTCCACGTAATCTCTTGGAGAGGGCCTCCACATGAGCTGACCACGAAGTCGCGGATTAAAACTTGACAGACCCAGGCGCGGATCCAGGATTTCGTTCAACGCTTTTGTTCGACTTTACCTATTTCGCAATACAATACATGCACATAGTCTTATGATATTTTGAAATTGGTTGCAAAAGTTCCGGGGGGAAGGGGGCAATTGCACCCATTATCTGCGCGTGGACAGATCTCTGAGCTTCCTCACCACATACCACAGTGTAGTGGTATGTGTTCTTCACCCAGATCCCTAAGACTGAAACCATTCTCTTTTTTTACCGTCTTTCAGCAGGAGCCCATTAGCCCGGAACCATTGCTTAGCACTCAGCTTTGCCTCCAACACGCTTCCAAAGGCAAGTGCCATGAAGGGAGATGGTGGTGTCATCAGCAAAGAGGGTATATATAGAGATGTTATCATAGCTAGGTAGATCATTTATATATATATTATGTTATAGTTTGTTACAAGTTCGTAGGTAAAATATATTTCCTAATAATTGCGGGAAGTGTTATTCCCACACTCTAATGAGGCATAATGGATATATAAATAAATATTTTATGCATGTGACAGTTAAGTCAGAGAAGTAAATAACTCATCTTTGTTTATTTTAGTAATTATACGGGAAACAATTAAAATCATAAATGAATAAATAAGGTAAAATCAGTGATGCTATCGCTTAGAGTTAATTTAGTCATTCTGCTATCGTCTTAAGTTTGTTTAAATGCAGAAGTTGCTTCCGACCCGACTAGGTCTGCGCCCCTTTAAATTTATTTTCCAGTTTGCTCTGCAATTATGAAAATATGAATTAAATTCATTAGAATCACAGGAGCGGTTGTTTTAAATGTGATTTATTCCATCTTTAATTATTTGGAAAAATAAACTTGTTTTGATGAGACGAAATTGTCTGTTATTGCAGCGATTCCAGTGGTGCTACTGTGGTAACTGAAAATAGTCATTAAATCCTATAAATATTCAGCTAAGATCTGTATGAATTCGATAATGACAATTTCTTGAAACCTGTTAAAATACGCTGGAAATTTGACCCGATAATTTCCAAGTAGCCATAAAACGTCTTATATATTATGATATAATAAATCACGAGCCGTGTTTAAACCTCCCCCCAACCGTTTATTTGGTTTATCTTAAACGTATTTATAGGGCCAGAAAAAAATTGCCAAAAGCACGTGCCAAATGGTCTGGTGGTGCGCCAGCGATTTTAAAATTTATGGCCAATCGATGATGCGTTTTCGGACAAGGCGATAAAATTTCTTTCCGAATTTATGGATGTTCTATGGTAAATCTTCCGGATCGGAGCATCAGTGTTAATAAACATGAAATATCATACATTTATGGATATTTTCTGGATAATATACTGATACGTTAAAAGTATTCGAGATTTATATGGAAATATGGAAAGTGAGTTAGACCCAAAGATATGAAAGGAAAAGCTGATCGTTATGCTGAAAACTACATCTTTTAGGTATTGTTCATTTGATACAGGCGTACCTAAATCAGTATAATTCGATTATTGATTGAAATGAGAATAGGATGGGAATCTAGTCCATTTTGTTATATGCTTCTGAAAATATTTTTTTTAGGAAAACTTTGCTGATCTAAACTGGTCCACAGAAAGATCGGCAAAAGCAATTTCGGCCTTAATTTGCACAATGACCCAACTTTGTGAAAAATTAACTTTGACTGTCGAAGCTATATAAACATAGAACAACCTGTATGTGTTATTTAGGCATTTCGCCATGGCGCGCCAGGAAGCTAATATCAATACCTTCAGACGTATTTGCCAAATATTTGGTTAGCGTCCTATGATAGAAGATTCACTACTAAATAGAAAATTTGCTAAAATTTTAGTAACGCAATTAAACGCAACTAAAAAGCTGTACTTGAAAACGAATCTTCTGATTTTGACTGCTTTTCAAGGTTTAAAAGCTCGACTGAACTACGTTGCTTAAAGATTTTATTTTTTGCATCATACAATCGTAAACCAAACAGGAAATGCTAATTTCTCAAAATAGAGTTTTTTTAGCTTGTACCTATTGGTCAGTACTATTTGCTTGTTTCACAATAGGAATATTTCTTCCATTTTTTGAATAGCCTTGTCTGAGAATTTTAGTGCATACAAAGTGTAGCAACGTCGCTTCACACCATATTATTAAAAAGGATTTACCCTTGAGGTAATTTGAGGATTCCTCGAAATACGTGTCAAAGATTATTTGGGCGCTAACCACCATTTGTGGCAGAGATTATGGCTTGTGGTGATCCTCTTTCCTCTTGCAGGGTGCGTAGCGCAGATGATGATGATGACAGAGGACAAAAACTCGCTTCGTACTAAAGATATGTGTATTACTGCCCAGGTTTGGTATACATGAAGGTTTGCCCTTAGGTTGCTAACTATGTTTAAATATATTTTACCAGAGGAGCGTGGAACGCTCCGTTGAAGACTTATCAGACGCGACCCGTTCGGTTTCATGAGACAAATTGAGGCTTCCTTGAAATACTTTTAATTATGTTGAGGCTGGGAGAGTTGCTTGGGTTACTTTATACATCTGACTTTAATTAACTTGTTTTTTATTATTCTTTTAACTGACGTGTTCTAAGAGAAGTTTATTTGTGCATTTCCCGTAAAGGAACAAAATGCGAAAGAGAGTTTAACCCCCAAGAGTCTTTCCCATTAAGGTACCAAATAACTCTGGTTGAACACCCAAGAGCCCTTCCCATAAAGGTACCAAATAGCTCTAGATGAAAAGTGGGGTGAACTTGTTACCCTAGAGGATCCACAAACTGAACAAAGTTGTCGTTTACTCGGTCCGCTCGATCTTTTATACTAAAATTTGTTGAAAGTTTACTGACTGTTCTTAAAACATGTTTAGATAATAATCATAATAATTATGTTTCAAGATCAAGCTTTAGACTGAGTGTTCTTTTTTAGTGAATACGATTTTTAGTTTACACATGCCCCCCCTCCGTCTTGCATTGGTCCCCAATGCAAAAACATCTTTCCCTTTTTTTTCTTTAACTGGTTTTTATCTTCTACAAAACATATTTTTTCTACATAAGTAGCACTATTATTTTCTTTTTTCATATCCATCGTCAGTTCAGAACGTCTCCAGAAAAGTCGGTAATTATGCTTTAAAAAATCAATAGTTGTTACTAAATGCTTTACGGTTAAAAAGTTCAAAAATAAAAGAATCACCCTTATAAATTAAGATTTGTTAGCTACTGTCAAAGAAATAATTAAAAAACTCTGTTATCGATCAAAAACTCCTTAATGAGTATTTTTAAAAGAGTGGAACCCCCTTAAATATTAACAAGTGTCCTCAATATTCGAATAGTCATATCGTTCCCCACATAATTAAATCTAAGTTATATTTGAGCACTTTTCACTTTTGGTTCTGGCTTATAGCTTAGTTCGGTCCTGAATTCCAGCCAATGGTTATCCCTGGAAGAAGGTCCCTACTCAATTCAAGATCCTTGTCGTGGATCTCCATTTGGCTGCCGTCCGTATATCTGACTGAACTGTGGGTCGACATGGAATAGCGCTCCAAGTACATGCAAAAAAGTATAAACAGAACATTAGTAAACAATATTGACACGAACCTCTTAGCCTAATAAATTCCCGTATATTATTTGTTAATATTAATATGCATCTATATATATGTTTTTCACTTGTTCTTTAAGTAATGAGGCATACCATCAAAAGAAAAGCCCTGGTTCGACAAAAGATGCGAAAGAGCTGTAGGAAGGAAACAACAAGCCTATAAGTACTGGCAGCAAAATCAGACCGCTGAAAATCGCAATTATTTTATCGAAGCGAGAAACGAGTGCAAGCGTGTGATCGACGAAACTAAGGACAAACACAATCAAAGGATCAGGAATAAACTTTTGCAATGCCCCAGTGGTTCCAGGAATTTCTGGTCGGTAGCAAAGGCAGTAAGTAACAACTTTACAAAAACGTCTCTCCCACCTTTGACGGACGAACGTGGCATCACGGCGACTACAGCCAAGGAAAAAGCAAACATGTTCGCCAAAATGTTTTCATCGCACTCTACCTTAGACGTGCCTCAAGGCAAGACTCTCCCCACTATACCGAACATCAACACTACCATGACAGAAGTCAAGTTTTCTCACCGTGATATTCGCAAAATCCTTAAAGAACTAGATACGCAAAAGGCATCAGGACCGGACGGAATACCTGCCATCGTGCTAAAGAACTGCACCAACGAACTAACACCCGTTTTTTCCAGGCTTTTTTCTCTTTCTTACAGAAAAGGGATTTACCCATCCTCTTGGAAAGTCGCTCGAGTGCAACCTGTTCCAAAAAAAGGCAAGAAAACCACGCCCTCAAACTATCGCCCAATTGCCTTGCTTCCAATAATCTCCAAAGTCATGGAACGTGTAGTCAACCAGCAATTACTCAAGTACCTCGAGAGCAACAGAATAATCAGCGATAATCAATACGGCTTTCGCAAAGAGAGATCGACAGGAGATATATTGGCCTATGTCACTCATATATGGAGTAGGGCAATTGAAAACTACGGAGAGTCTCGAGCGATTGCGTTGGATATTTCAAAGGCATTCGACAGAGTTTGGTATGACGGACTGCTCAACAAACTGCCGTCCTTGGGACTGCCCGCCTCTCTCTGCAGCTGGCTGACCAGTTTCCTTAAGAACCGATCCTTACACATTGCAGTCGATGGACACATCTCGGACACATTCACCATCAACGCGGGCGTGCCTCAGGGCGCAATACTTTCACCAACTCTGTTCCTTATCTATATTAATGACCTACTGATCGAAACGAATAATCCTGTTTACAGTTTTGCAGATGACAGTACCCTTGTCTCCCACTTTAGATCAGAAAAACCCTTACCAGCGACTGAGACTCATCACCGCAAACAGGAGCAGATTACAGCAATTAATCAAGACCTGGAGAAAGTTCAAACTTGGGGCGACCGAAATTTGGTCCAGTTCAATGCAGCAAAGACCCAAGCAGCAACGTTAACTAAGAGGGCCAATACAGCGGGCCCTGACATCATTATGGCAGGATCGACCATTCCTTCATCCTCGTCAATCGGGCTGCTGGGTGTCTCGGTCAACAGCAATATGTCATGGCATGACCATGTTGCTAACATCGCAAAATCAGCCTCCCAGAAGCTTGGTGCGCTATTTCGCAACAAAAAACTCTATACACCGCAGCAGTTGCTCTTGCTGTACAAAGCGCAAATAAGACCGTGCTTAGAGTATTGCTCACATATCTGAGGTGCCGCACCAAAGCATACCCTAAAGCTGCTGGATTCCATTCAGAAGAGGGCTGTGCGTCTCGTCGGCGATCCGGAGTTGACCCGGAATCTGGATAGTCTGGAACATCGCAGACATGTGGCCGAGATGTCTCTGTTTTACAGATACTTTCACGGCAGATGTTCCCAGGATTTGGCCCGCATAATCCCGCCCCTGGCAACTCCTGTCAGACAGTCCCGACAGACGGCAGGAGCGCACCAGTTCGTCGTACAACTAGAAACACCTAGAACATCGCTTTACCAGAACTCCTTTGTCTGGCGCACTGCATCACTGTGGAACTCACTTCCAGGACATCTGTTTCCCACTAATTACAACCTAAAACTATTCAAGAACCGTGTCAATCAACATCTTCGCACACACACCGCGCGTCGCGCGCCATAGGATCTCCCTTTAGTGTGTGTGCCACTGCCATAAAAAAAAAATACTAGAAATATTTTTTTATCTTGTCGTTCAATATCATTAGTTCGGCAATTGTTATTAAAAATTATAATTATCATTGAAAGTATTATCTTATACTTTAGTACTATATTCGTATGTTTATATTATTTTAATCCGCAAGAAGTATTGGCAATTGAGGAGGGTTCATACAAAAGCAGACATCTCCATTTTTTACCAAATTGATTTTTTTGCCGATTTGTTCTCTCTGGGATGATCTCTAGGGCTGGCCTTAGTCAGATTCGAACAAAGCAAGACATATCCTACATTATTTGTCATTTAAATCTATGGAGTTCAACCAAAACAAGACATATCCAAACGTATACACGTAACATAATCTAAAACTAAACAAAACAAGACAAATCCTATTACACGTACTCTTTCAGTGTGCAGTTTTATTTCAAAACAAGACATATCCCTATACGAATTTGCACACAAGAGTTTTTGCTGTTTTTCTCAAGCTTGTACAAAATGGAGATGTCTGCTTTTGCACGAACCCTCCTCAATTATGCTTTAACAAAAAATATTTGAACGATTATGTGTTGCTCTATCATACTTATATACTATTACAATGAATAGTTTCGGCGCGGCGCGCGGCGGTAGGATCCTTGTGAAACATCGTTGAATAATAATACTAGGGATAATTAGTATACTGCTTTTAGATGTTTCCAAATAATTTAATGAGGTATTTTTCTCTACATATATTTCGGTTTGATGAGGCCTTTATCAAGAGTAGTTGTATACAACTATTCTTGCTCATCAAGCCGAAACATATGTAGAGAAAAATATCTCATTAAATTATTTTGAAACATCTAAAAGCAATGTACTAATTATTATCCCTAGTATTATTATGTACTATTAGATTAACACAGGTATATGTGTTCTCCATATCCGTTTTTTTTATCTATTCCCTTTTAAAATATACCCTAAATTATCCTCAATATTTTAATAATAAGATTTGAATCATACTGTATGTATAATTGGATAAAAAATATTACAACTTATGCTAAAATATATGTACTACGTTGTTATACTTATTAAATTGTGGCATTAGCATTTCCTACACCATCTGTTGTATTTGTGACGTCGTCGCCGTCGGTCTGTATTGAGTTCGTTGTTGGGTAGCCTTGTACTTGAGACAAATCGTGGAAGTTTCAGGTATTTGTGCTTGCATTTCATTGTCGGTTTGTTTCTGTTGAAAATAAAAATATTTTATTAGGGAATGCTGACGCTTGATTTATTTGAATGTTTGGCCTTGTCTCGATAAACTAAAAGGATTGTTTATAATTGAATTTACTATAACATCGACTGCTTGACCCCGTAACCGTTGACCAGTTTGTTTAGAACAATATTAGTTACAGGTGATATTTAATACATGTATGGGTTATTTAAACCTTTTGACTGAAATTATATTGCCTTAACTGATGATTTGAATTGGATATTAGTATTTTTAATTATTATCCTTCCTAGATATGCGCATTCTCTAAGAAGGCTAATGATTTATTTTCGGTGTAGATTACCCCACAAGTTACAAGTTTTTCACTTATTTTTAATCATTTAATCTATCTCTACGTAATTTGTAATTGGGTTTCATGAGACAAATTGAGGCTTCCTTGAAATACTTTTAAATTATGTTGAGGGTGGGAGAGTTGCTTGGGTTATTTTATAGATCTGACTTTAATTAACTTTTTTTTTATTATTCTTTTAACTGACGTGTTCTAAGAAAAGATTATTTGTGCATTTCCCCTAAAAGTAACAAAATGCGAAAGAGAGTTTAACCCCCCAGAGTCTTTCCCGTTTAGGTACCAAATAACTCTGGTTGAATACCCAAGAGCCTTTCCCGTAAAGGTACCAAATAGCTCTAGATGAACAGTGGGGTGAACTTGTTGCCAGGATCCACGAACTGAACCAAGTTGTCGTTTACTCGGTCCGCTCGATCTTTTATACTAAAATTTGTTGAAAGTTTACTGATTGTTATTAAAACATGTTTAGATTAATAATCATAATAATTATGTTTCAAGATCAAGTAACAAGTTCAAACTTTAGACTGAGTGTTTTTTTTTAGTGAATACGATTTCTAGTTTACAATATAATGGAGGTTCAGTTGTGGATTTATTAGCCTATTAATATTCATTTTAGAACTTCTTCTTCTTCTTTCAGTGCCGTGTCCTCTTCCAACGTTGGCAATCATCAGCGCTACCTGTACTTTGTCGACCACTTTTCTAAAGAGACTTGTCGTAGTCTCACCATTCCATTGTCGCAAATTCTTCAGCCACAATATTCTTCGACGACCGGTTCCTCTTTTGCCTTCGATTTTTCTTTTTATTATTAATTTGAGAAGCCCTTATTTTCGGTTTCTGAGAATGTGTCCAAATTACTCCAACTTTCGTTCCTTATGTGTGAGCATGACTTCGAGATTGCGCACTCTCTCCATCCAAGATATTTTCAACATCCGTCGATACGTCCACATTTCGAAAGCTTCCTGATTTTTTCACATGGCTTCTGTCAGAGTCCACGTCTCAATTCCATAATAGAGAATACTGAAGACGTAGCAACGCAGTACTCGAGTGCGCACGGAGAGCGACAGACTTCGACAACACAACACGGAATTCATTTTTACAAATGATGCTCTGGCTTGTTCAATTCTGGCACGAACCTTCTGCATATTCTCCCAGTTCTCGTTGACCTTACATCCAAGATATTTGTAGGACTGAACGCGCTCGATCTGCTGGCTCAGACCTGCAGAATACCTCCTCAACTTGGTTCTTATTAATAGCCATCCATTTGGTTTTTATGTTTAAATTTAATCCTAATTCTGCAATTTGGGCAATTAGTAGTGCCACCTGGTCAAGTAGAATCTGAAGACCTCTCAGCGAGTCAGCGATTATAACGGTGTCGTCAGCATACCTAAGGTTGTTTATGTTTATGCCATTAATGGAAATTCCTTCAGGGCAGCATTTTAGAACGCAAATAAATATTCTCTCGTTATTCAGATTTTGTTTTATTTTTCCTCACTTTTTCTGAAGAGATAATTTAGAAAAAAGTTTTTACTCTCATTGCCATTTCTTCTTCCCCATAAAGCTTTCAAATACCACGTTTTACCAGGAGAAGCACACCGTCAGTTTATTTTTTTTAAATGCTGGCCGGTAATTCTCATTTCATTTTTAGAAGCTTTCAATCGTCCAAAATCAATCATCAATCATACTTACCCAACTAGAGCTCACAAACTTTCTTAGAAGGGAAAAGAAGGCTGAAAAGATAACTCCATCTTTTTCTAAC
>MU184118.1:25087-62862 GCA_016904865.1 Pissodes strobi | reverse complement strand
TTAGAAGGGAAAAGAAGGCTGAAAAGATAACTCCATCTTTTTCTAACACATTATCATTGGTAAGAAATTACTAGATATGCTAATTTTGTCAAGATATAATTTCAGCAGACACCTCTCACTGGGAAATCGAAGTTAGTTTGCCAGTTTATCATCGACTATTTTGAAGCTGATTTATTGTGAAGGAGAAGTTCCTGCTGAATAGAAAGAAGCAGTATGAAACTAAGGATAAAGATGATGATAACTTTTTTCTTAGCCTATTTAGCTAAATACTTTTCAAGTTTTCTTCTCAATAATTGGCGGAAGAAAATTATCTTCATTAGAAGTTTGGTTTGAAGATCTATAAATCAGCAGAGCTTCCGGCTGATAGTTTTTTAACTTAATTGCACGCACGACTATGTAACTTAGCCACTTTATAATATACCACCGGAACTAACTGCAACTGATTTATCACAGCACCAATAAAATTACAAACTATTCAATGTATATTCGCAAATGCGAGCGAAACTAAATTTTCGGTTAGTTAATCTGCAGAAGACAATGTTCAACACTTCATAGGATGTAATTCACCAAATAGAACGTATCATAAATTCAGTCAGTTTGGATTATTAACTATTCAGCGCCTCGTCATACACAGGTATTTCAATTAGTAGCGAACTAGTAACATCAATTTGAATCACGTAAATAATCTGAAGCAGCATGAATTTACACTTAAAACTTGTATGTATTCCATAGGGCTTCAGAGTGCTGGATTTTCAGATATTAAATTGTTTGCTGTCTGTCTATACAATTCTCTGATCATCATTTTTGGTAGTGCGATGTGGAATCTGAGAGGGCGTTAAACGCATCCAGAATATGCTTCTAAAATTCATTTCAATTTAATTTAATTAAGGAAATTTTTGTTGCGCTCGCTCAGCAATATTGTTGTGTTTCGTCCCTAACAGCTTGAAGAACCATCATGGATAGAACGGAATTAGTGTGGATTCGGAAGAGATAATTACTGTAGGAAATAATTAAAATTTTCTCTCATATATACACTTAAAAATACCTCAGGTCTAAGCTTCACTTAGAAGAACCAGTTTGCCCACAACATTTTTCTTGTGTAAGGTACGATATTATAGATTTTTTTTCTGTGAGAAAAATATTAAATTAGGAGAATTATTTTATATCAACTTTTTTGCAATACTGCATCTTCTTCATGCTCATCTCTAAATATGATGAGCTATGTTTAGAATTTAAAGATTGAAGTAAACTCTTTAACTGATATTTCCTTCGCACCAACGGTTTTTGTTATGGTATTTTTTTGGATATGTTATTGATTTCTTATCTGCTCGTATCTTTGGATTCACTAAATTAATAAATAAACATTACTGATTGACGCTACATTTAACCCGCAAGCACTGAACGTTAACAAGTGACTAGAAGGTCCACTCTCAGTCGGCACTTTTTATGTAGCGTTTACAAAGGCGAGACACCAGACTTTAGACGAGACGGGGTGAAACGTGGCACGAGGCCTGAGCGGTTAGCCAACATTTCACCAGGTTCTGTGACGGGGCAAGGAGGGAAATACTGGTGGCGGGGCTTAGAGTGAACCTTCTAGGCTATTGTTAATGTTCGGTGCCGTAAGTACTAAGGCAGCAACATGTGTAAACATATTCATCTTATTTTGACGTTTTTTTGCGAGTATTAGTTATAGTGCCCCTTCTAGAACGTCATATTCTGATAAAAAATCAGTAATGTTTTTTATACAAATAAAATATTGCAAATTTTTACAAGGTCTATCATTACTTACATATACAATTGGGTGATACCTGGGAGAGCAGACGGCTAATAAATGCAAAATTGCTAGAAATAATAAATAATGATGAATTTTGAGAGGAGGAGCTAGTAAAGAAATACAATAGTTGATAGATAGGTTGATAGTGACGGATTAAATACAATTTGGCACAGCGCGGAGCAAATCGATTTTCAAGAAGAAAAGGAAATATTCAGTGACCAGGATTGTGGTTGAATTTCGGGCGATGAAAACCCTTTGAGTGCATGCGCTTAACCCAATCTAACCCAAACCATGTAACGTGCGGTTTTCCTTCAGCATCAGGTTGACGCCTAAAGTTAGAGAGTTCTTCTTGACGAAAAGGCGGACCCGGCAAATAAATGATTATTACTTCCTTTAATCCTGTAAGTATATATATTATGAGATACTCTGAATGAACTGCTGCAGTTCATGGTTTTAGTTACTATCACTCGCTGTAATGACATCTACCGACCGGTGAATGCAGTGTTGAAAGCGGATTGCAGTTGCCTTCTGCCGGAAATTTAAAATTGGGATCGTTAGCTTTCTGTAACGTTTTGTAGTACCAACTACTGATCGTGCGTACCGTTTGGGGACTTTCCTTCTCTTGGGATGACATCGGGTTAGGGACTTTCTTTGTTTTGATATGACAGCTCGTGGCCACGTGACGGGTGACTTTACTCTTATTGGCCCGGCGTCGCTGTAGTGGGAATATAGGAAGGAAGCATCTGCTTCCGGAGAGTTTTTGAAGGAAATCACTCTACGTTGGCTTGCTGGTTAAGGCAGTGGTAGTGTAAATTTTTTTTTTGCTTGCACCTCATGGGATTGATCTGACCGACCAATTTATAGAGTCTCAGGCCTTATTTTGGTTACGTTAGTTAGTTTCGTTTGTTAGTGCCTGAAAACTCGCCCCATAGCTGGGATTGCCTGGATCACGAGGAAAACACCAAATATTTTTATATACGGGGACTACCTTTGACCATCTGGGGGAACCGGGGCTCTAATTTAAGGGGGGATTTGGGGAAAAAAGAGGTTTTTGCTGATATTTCTGCAACCTCCTTAGATACCCACAAACTTTCGAAAAATGGGAAAAAATTGAAGAAAATTATTCGGAAAGTTAGCAAAGATATTATAAAACAAAATAAGAAAATAATAATAATAAAAAAAAGAGAAACGCGGTTTTCGGTAAAAAAAGGCGAAGGAGTCCAGCTACAAAAATTAAAAAAATAGGAAAAAGTTGATGAAAACGTAAAAAAAAATTCGGAAAGGTAATAAAAGTATTATAAAACAAAATAAGAAAAAAACAAAACCATGGAATGTTCGGAAAGTTAATAAAAGTATTATAAAACCAAATAAGAAAAAAAATAATAATAAAGAAAGATTATTGAAGATTATTTAATCTAGTGAATTTCGAAATCTAGAATGTTGGTAGTAGATGTTAAAATGAATTTTCAATAAAAATACTGTGAAGCCAGTTAGCAGTAAAACTCCCAACATAAGCAAAATAAGTATTCTTTATTCAAAGAATAACCATCCCCTTTTATGGGAACTACACATGTTTACCTTAGTACTTAGTATTTAAAATAGTATCCTTTACAAGTTATATGAAATCAAATTGTATTTACGTTACGAAAAAGCTTTTCTTGGTGAAGCTTGAAAGAAGTATAATGATGAAAGAAAGCAATCGTTATTGAGTATCAAGAAAAAATTGAATTAGTTAAGCAGTAGGCAACATGGTGGCTTGAATTGATGTATCAAACGTTTATATCTTATTATTATAAGAAATTTAACCATGAAGAAGAGATTAGTGATTCTTATCAGCATTTTGTAAAAAGAAAGCTAAACAGTTCTGTGGTCACAGTTTATTCCGCTTTTGCTATTTTACAAGTTATGAATGGATTGAAAAGGTAAAAAATTTGCTTCACAAAATCCAAACTACCGCACCGTGGTGCGGGCCGGGCCGTGGGATGCCCCACATCCTTGCGAATTTTTCTTTCTTTGACGAGAGTAGAGACGGCGTTTTTGTGAGTTCGACAACCAAAAATATACAATAAATCCATTTTTATTATATTGAAGCATAAAAAACTGATTGTTTGCAATGTGAATATTACGAATACTATAGAGGGTTTTAAGTTTTAAACTTTGCTTCTTGCATATTTTTAATATTCAAAAAGTGGAACCAGTAAAATACATTTAGTATTTTACTGGTTCCACTGGCGACCTGCGGCCGCCCCTAAGGTTCGCCGCCTTTGTGCCTGCACAACCTGCGCACCCCTAAGAACGGCCCTGTCAGAGATTCGCATATGATTAATACAGAGGTGTAAGTACACAGCAAAATAAATTTGGAAAAAAACTTCTACGCCAGATAAAAAAAAATATCTCATCAATCGCCAGTTGTGCTTCGCTTGATAGCACCTATGAAATATAGGAATAGCAAGATTACTCAGGACTGTTGGTCTTCCTCCCTTGAGTAATTGGAAGAGCTCTAAGAATGTGGTTTAACCTAGGTGGGCATAATGAAGTAAATTAAATAGCAGATTACACGACAATTTTTGCCAGACCAAAAGCGTCCTGGCAAATCCTCGATCTTCGATTTTGTAGCACGAACTACCATGGTGCCATATGCGCCTAAACAAGGAAATGCAGTTACTCGAGCGTCAACTATGGATCACATGAATAGACTGGATGAAAATATATTATTCGTTATTACAATTATTGTAATAACGAATAATATATTTTCATCCAGTCTATTCTTGTGATCCATAGTTGGCGCTCGAGTAACTGCTTTTCCTTGCTTAGGCGCATATGGCACCATGGTAGTTTGTGCTACAAAATCGAAGATCGAGGATTTGCCAGGACGCTTTATAGTACCAAAGCACGCGTTGATGCACTGGACGGAGTATGATTCTTTTACATTCAGTTTTTTAAGGGTAGTAATACACACAGGTTAACACAAAATAGTCAATGAACTCAAATAACAGGATGAAATATTTGACAGACACGACAAAATATAGCAAAAAATTGCCTTTATTATGGTAATGTTATTTCGACTTCACAGATTTTGTATGTGTGCACTAAAGGTTTGCTAACAATTCCATTATAGCATTCAGTACAGTAAATCGAAATCTGATTAAACTTGAAACACAAGTAAGCAGCTATTTCAGGAAAATTGGTCCTGAATTACTATTCTAAAACGGAATCCTGATACCTACATTACATTTAGTTTGTTAAACTAGATTTTCGGTTAATTTACCTTACAAACGACAAAGTTACACACTTTAAAGCATGTAATTCGGCTCGTAATGCTCAAGTTACGTGGACGTGTTATAAATGCACGTAGATTCTGCAATTAGAGATTCGTCAAAAGGGGCTTTCAATTATTGGATATAAACTGCTCATTGAGAGAGCTAATTAGATTAGATAGAAAAGTACATTTTTAGTCACATTATTATTATATCAAGAAAAAATATTTTAACTTGAAGATTCGTTGATATTCGTAGTTGAGCATTTGAACAAATCCTCTCCTCCTAATTCAAGAACTATACCTCTCTGTCAGCTTTTAAAATCTCAAACTTTTCTTACTGAAGCTGCTCCTGAAGAATTTTTTGAATGAATAATGGAAAAATGGCCAGTATTAATTATTAACTAGTATTTCAGGAAAACCAAAAGTCCCTCTTGAATTATTATTTGTAGAAACCTGTTCATGTGTCATTTGTAAGGAACAATCGTCAATATTCAAGGATAATCTGTATACGTAAGTGAAGTATTTACATCTTCACTTTCTACGTCAGTGGTAGCTATTTGATCAACATGTCTTCTGAATATACGACCTTCTATTTCCAGGTACCGGTGGTAAATCTTCCTTTTCGTACATTTTTCCAAAATTCCATTTTTTGTTATTCTAATTTCTCTTCCAAGCATTAGCATAGAAGGTAATTTCTTTATCCTAAAGTTTTCCGTAGTTCTATATGTATTTATTCCTCTAGATCTTCTGAATCATTACCCAATTTTTAAAGGCAATTTTCATCATTTAAACATATCTTTCCGCTTGTCCATTTAGGGCAGAAATTGTCTGAGATGCACTATACTGTTTTAAGAAATTTTAAAAATCCGGAAATCTGAACGATGGACCATTATCGCTTACCATAGCTTCCAAAATTCCTAGTTATGAAAAAATATTTCTCAAAATAGATGCCGTTTTAGATCATGCCATATCATTCATAATTAATATTTCTGGCCACTTAGAATATGGATTCACTACAAGCAGAAAAAAATCCCAAGAAAGGTTCGGTAAAATCAATATGAACCCATTAAGAATAAGTTGTAGGCAAAGAACCTAAATAAACTTTTATTTTATCAATATAGGAATGAGCATTGAATTGAATTAAATTGAATATTGTAGAGACAAATATTGTATATGATTCTTAAACAAACAAATTCTACAAACTATTTTATCCGCAATCTAGAGATAGAGTTGTAATATTATAAAGATAATTTGTAAAGATAAATTTCTTTTTGTTACATGAATATATCCAGATACCAGATATTTATTTTCATTTAAGTTACAATTCTTAAATCACTAATTCTAACTAATAAGTATGACAAAGTGCTTGGCTCTGCTGTTATGCCAGGCTATGTTGCTGCATTGCCTTATTCGCCAGCAGGCAGGATCACCCATAGGGGGTTGGTGCTAACCTACTTAGCTAATTAGATCAGTGGTATGTACGGTGCGTGCTATCTTTACTTGGGATACCCCTTCAAAGCTCTTGGCAATTAAGAGTTTGGCATAACGCCGGCTGTTTGGTAGTACATATTGCATTGTTGTGTGTAGAAAGGGTGGTTATGTAGAATGAATATATCAAGCACCAGTGAAACTCTATACTAGTCTCTCCATGCATGTGTCAAACCATGCTAAGTCGTAGACTGGAGTGAAGGCTAGAAAAGAGAGTTACAGAGGATTAGATTGGACCGCAAGAAACAAAACCTCTGATGATATTATGTATTGTACAGTTGAAACACAGGAGCCTTGGCAAACGTTGGGGTCCAGCGTTATCGGGGTGATGGAATAGGTGAACTATTAAAATGCATAAACTACTTATTAAACTAAATTTTCGGTTAATTTATCCTACACACAACAAACTTAAAGCATGTGATTCGGCTTTTAATGTTACAGTTTCCTGGACGTGTTATAAATGGACATAGATTCTGCGATTGGTGATTTATAAAAAGAGCTTTCAGTTATTATTGGATATAAACTGCTCATTGAGAGAGGTAATTAGGTTAGATAGTACATTAATTTATTTATTAATTTATTTACTACATTGATTACAAATCATATTATTTTTATATCCAGAACAAAATTGAAGATAAATTAATATTCGTAGTTGAAAATTTGAAAAAAATCTCTCCTCCAAATTCAAGGATTATATCTCTCTGTCAGGTTCTCAAATCTCAAACTTTTCTTAGCGAAGCTGCTCTTGGGGAATTTTCTGAATGGTTCGAGGAAACATCTTGTCTGTGGTAACAATTGGAGTTTTCGGAAAACCAAAAGGACCTACTGAACTGTTATTTGTAGAAACATTCGTCAACATTACTTGATATCTTTTTCTCCCTCGTAGGATAATCATGTATATATAAATAAAGTATTTCTATCTTCATTTTCTACCTCAATGGTAGCTATTTCATCAACGTCTTTGGATGTATGACCTTCTATTTCCATTAGGTAGTGTAATAGATCTTCTTTTTTAAATATTTTTCCATTTATATATTATGATAATTACTTACTTCAACTATTTGGCCTTTAAAATTATTTTTAGTTTATTGGAATTATTTATTTGTTTTATTTTAGGCTCTGTATATTTAAGTCAATCTAATCTGATTCTAATTTCTGTTCCAAACATCAGCATGGGACGGAGGCAATGTCTTTGTCCTAAAGTTTGCCGTAGTTCTATATGCATTTATTCTTCTAGATCTCCTGAATCGTTACCCTTTTTTTCATCGTTTAAACATATCTTTCCACTTGTTTATTTAATGCTGGATGATAAGGGACAGAAAATGTATGATATGCACCATATTGATCTAAAAGATTTTCAAAATCCTGAAATCTGAATGTTGGACCATTATCGCTTACCATAACTTCCGAAATTCCTAGTCGGGTAAAAATACTTCTCAAATAAGATGCCGTTTTAGATGGTGTCATATCATTCATAACTAATAGTTCTGTCCACTTAGGATACGGATCCACTATAGGCAGAAACAATTTTCCTAAGAAAGGTCCGGCAAATCAATATGAACTATTTGAAAATGAGTTGTAAACGAAGAAACTAAATAAAGTTTTATTTTATCAATTTAGGAATAAGCATTAAGGAACTATTTTTATGGTACAAAGACAGTACCGTCTCTTGAATATTGTAGAGACAGCTATTGTATATGATTCTTAAACAAATAAATTCTACAAACTATTTTATTCGCAATCTATAGATAGAGTTGTAATATTATTAAGATCATTTGTATATATAAGTTTCTTTTTGTTGCATGAATATACTAAGCACCAGTGGAAGTCTATACTAGTCCCTCTAGCAGGCGTCCACGTATGATGCCCGCAACCAGATTAAGGGCATGTCAAACCATGCTAAGGCGTAGAATGCAGTGGAGGTTAGAAAAGAAAGTTAGAGTGGATCAGATTGGATTTAAAAAGTAACAAAACCACTGATGATATTATGTATTGTACAATTATAGTAAGATAATGTGAAATGCGATATGTCTTTTCGAATTGAGATTTATCTTTTTAAAATACAGGGGTCTTGGCAAACGTTGGGGTCCAACGTTATCGGGGAGGAATGTGTGAACTACTAAAATGCATAAATTACTAACTAAATATCACTCTGTCCTAAGTTTGAACACACGTGCGTGACCTCGATTTCTTCACCTAAAGTAGTAAAGTCAAAGCTGCGATAAATGTGTCAAAGTTCTAAGAAATATAATTTAAAAGTAGAATCTGCCAAATAGTTAGAGTGCAGTGTAAACTCTTAGTGGAACTAAGTCGAAGCTAGCCATAAATAAAACACAACACAACTATTAAAAAAACTATATTATAAAACAGTGACCAAAGACCTATAAACAATTCAAAAGTACACCTCAATCAAAAAGGCATGCACACCTTTGTAATCGGGTACTGCTTAAATTTATCAAGGCGTTGACTAATAGACATAGGTATTGAAACGCACAACTTTTACAGCTTTAAAATTAATATCTCCGTTTGGCACAGAAATTGACTGTATCTATAGAAAATGATGCAATGACGATCAAACAATTTGCTATAAAAGGCATTACGTGCGATGAAGCTCCAAATATATTAATTTCCGAGATCCCCAAGAGTTTTGCAGATAGCGCAATTTATGCGATTTTGTTTTCCATAAAATACATTTTCCCCTAAAGCAAGAGAAGCGATACTTATCTGCAACTATAATTATATGCAGCTCGTTAAAAGTTTCTGAGAAAGTTGCTTTTTTAATTCGACGAAGTCTGTGTAATATTCAAGAAGAAAATTAAATTATAGAAATGGAAGGCAATTGGTGTAGTTGGGCAATAAATATTTCATCCCTGTAAAATGCTCGGTTTTTAGCCAAATACTTATTCCGTGAAATTTTGTTAGCTTTACATATTTTAGCATCGCTTTCATAATAACGATTTTTACGTTTTTCTATGATTTGCTTCTGTGCACCTAACAAGTTATGAGTTACCAACCAGTATCCATCTGGTCCTCAGTTCACCCGTGCTCATAAAAATTCGTTTAGTGAAATACTCAAATCTGTAGTTAGCTATATGCCATGAAAAACTGCGATGATGCCATATCGACGAAGTAAGAGCCAAATTCATATCACACTGACAATAGAGTCACGGCACATATAACAACCAGCAATATTACTCGACCTGTCAGGCGAAAAATTAAATTTGACCTTGCTAATGTCAGTTGGGTAGGAAAAGTCAGGGCTGGATTTGAAATATATATGTATGATTTTCCTTTAACAGAGCCGTAATATAAAATTTCAAATATCAATGGGTTATGAAATATATGTATACCTTATTGTATGAGCAGGAAATCTAATGAAATTCTTCTTGGAAGAATATCTCTGGTTTGTACAAGTTCTTATTGCTTAAACACCATGGCTTTTTGCATTACACAATGTCATAAACAATGTTCGTCTCTCACAATGTCAATTATTTGACAAATACACGCCTATGGTTTCGATTTAACTCCAATAGCAATAATATAAACCAGTCGTAAAAACACGACGCCGCTGGCGGCAGTTTGACGGATTTCCTACCAAGGAATATCTTGCGCGCGGACTTGCGCAGATGCGAAAAGAGAAGAAGTGATTGCTTGCTGGTTGTTATATGTGCCGTGATAGAGTAGTTTCCTAAGGATCGCTTTTACAAGTGCGAATAAAAGTATAACTTAACCAAAGTTTATCGGCAAGCATACGCAAAAGGTAAGGAACAATGTCTGCAACTTACGACTTCTAATGCAAAAGAAGAGGTGCTTTTATCCTAACCAATAATTTAATTAATAGACCGGCAACCCTCTCAGATACGTTACATCCTTGGTGGATCGGTGGTACTAACGGTGGGACCTCCAGTTTCAACTTTTACAGACACTTAAGAGACTCAAGCATGCACGGTCGGAGGTTTACACAAGCGGGTTTCGTACAACAAAGGTACAACCCATTTCTGTCAGGATCTCTGGCATTTCCGCAGGACTAATACCACGATGTTCTTCTGAAGAGGGTTCCACATACAGGAACCCAATAGATCTAATAGGAATTGACCCACACTATACAACTTACCCCTTGCACTTAATCAACCATCCAGACCTTTCAATTCCGCCCAAATTGAGCCCAAAGCGTTTTTACCAACGAACCACGTGCACAGCCACGCCAAATATCAGGTTATGAAACTAGATCTCCATTCAACATGTGAACACCACCAAAGCTAAGCCAGAAGACTCGCTTGTAGGCTACATTTCCATTGATTTTAAGTAGGTGTGTGCGAATAGCCCATTCCAAAAATTAGATTGGGCAGCGTGGTTGCGCGGTGGCCTTTTTGGCAGGAGAAATGTCTGATATCGCAAGATATAGCCAACTCTCAAGTTTGCTGTAATTCTTGTTATTAACTTGACTTCACATTATGTATTTAGTTTATGATTTTAATACTCTGTGAGCTAGTTGGGCTGCGAATCCGGTTGAGATTCCGGTAGAGATAGTGATGCTGGAAATCCTGGTGCTTCAAGCGGTAAGCTGCCTTAAAATCGATATCCACAATGCCCAAAAATATATATTTCCTACATTGCTTCCTGCGATGATTCTTCCGACTTGAATACTGATGATAGCATTAAAGATCCATCAAAATAAGCTGAAGCCGATGGCAGTGCAGTGATTACCGAGGTTGTGAAAAAACCAAGAGGTTGACTTAAGGCCATATAACCTACCAAAATCTGCCACACGTTGATGTGATTGACGGAGATAATCGAAATGAAAATACTGCCCGTAGCTTGTCCTCTAATTGGGAAATTTCAAATTCTAAGCATCCAGAGATGTTCAAGAACGTTCAGTTTCATAAGGAATTTGATATAAAGCTAAAGCATTATAAGTATGAGCGTCAAAATGGCACAATTTTTGGTATGACAAGAGAAGAACTTAGAGCTTTCTTGGATTTCATTATTATGGGGCTTCATAATATATAAATACCTAAAAAGGGCGAAGAAAATGTCGACAAACAGCATGATAGATATTTTAGACGGAAAATTTCAGAAAGCTTTTTGCTCTTGACAGAAATTTCGTTATTGATGAATGATGGTTGGTTTCAAAGGCAGAACTCCTTTGAAACAATATATGCCTTTTAAACCAACAATAAAGGTTTCAAGATTTGGTACTAATACAGGATATCTTCTAAATATTAGTGCGTATGGCGAAAAGTCGTCAGAGATAGATTCCTTAGCAGAACATGTTGCGTAAAGCTTTCGAAATCTTATACGGGTCATGGATATTGCAATTATTTTAACAACCGTATTAGTTCCATACCTCTACAGATGAACCTGCAATCAGAAATCTATTTAGTTTTGGAACCTTTAGGGTAAATTAAAAACATTCTCGAAAATAATTGTTAGTCAATGCTAATAAAATGAAACTAGGTGAATTTAGATATGCAATGACTGGAGAAGCCTGGGTCCATAATTGGTTCACTGCATAACCCAAATGCAAAAACGAATGTGAAACGTATTAATCGCGAAGGCGTTAAAGAATAAGTACCTTGCTTCAAATCTGCCTTTGATTACAATGCTTATATGGGAGGAACAAATCACTTCGACTGACTGATACAGTGTTATTCTGCTTCTATTTTATCACTTTGGAGATGGTGCTATGGTAAATTCCATTGTATTATTCAACATACAAAGAAGTTAATAGGTACCGGAAAACTCTGGCCAATCAATTAATATTAGACTTCTGGAGCCGACGTGATAGAGGTAGAAAAGTGTCAGTAGTTAGAAGTAATAAGTTAAAAAAGTCTAGTGACAGAGAGGAAAATTCAGTTTCCAGGACCTTCGAAAACATTTATCACAAAAAAGAATCAGAAGAAGATGTACATACTATAGTGCATGTATCAAAAAAGATCCAGTACTTTTTATACTAAATGTAATGCAGTTCTGTGTCTTTTGAGTCTTTTCGTTAATAAAAATTCATAATTTCAAAAAGTGGTACATAATATGTGCACCATAGATTCAACAAAATATTGATTTTCATCAATAATCTGTGGTACAAATATATACCGCCTCGCATTTTTTTGTATAAACCCTGAAGATATTTTTCGCTCTTTTGGAATTTTCTAAGAGGTACTAAGTATGGTTAGCAATAAAAGAAATTGACGAAACGTTTAAAAAAATTTCCTATAAAGGGTTAAATTTCGGATAGTTAATATAACTGTTAAGGCATAATTACTATAATTAGGTACGAAAAAATAGCTTCTGCCTGTCGATGTTTTCTAATTTCTATGGTGATGAACCAAAGCTCTAGGTTTAAAATATACTGGGTCCCTCGTCAGCTATTTATGGCAACATTAACATTTTGTATTTTCTCTAATTTGGCCTAAAGGATAGAGCCCAGACTGAATATGTTAAATAGAAGCAATGCCTGATTGCTGAAACACGCGATTTTTAAAGATTCACTTGGTTGCTATATACTTCCAATTTCTCTAAAATAACACAATGGGTTTTTGAAGCTCTAGTAAGCAGGAGAGCCTTAAAATAGAAAGTTGCAAAAGACACCGAATTAATCAATATGGAGATACCTAAAACACATTCATTGATTTGAAAAATAAGCAATCAATATCATTGCAGAAACAGTCCATATACTCCTACGTAAAAATGTTCAATTTTCCTTTTTCACTCAGTGCAACGTTCGATTCTATACATTGCCTTTAGATCCCAAGGGCACCAGCTGACTGTCTCGTCCATAAGTTATGATAGCGTTGGAAGTCTCTCCTGGCAGGGCGTAAATAAATATAAAATAAATTGATATATGGTGTGCTAGACAGGTTGTTTAAGTTTTATCAGCTTAAAATAGAATTTATGAAAGTTTTCAACACTTGAACGGGCTTTCAGCAGGATACGTTGTGTTGACAACTTTGAGAACGCTATTAATTATTTTACTAAAAATACGTCAGCGTACTATTTGTTCTTCATAAATATATTATCAGTTTATGTTTTACTAGGAATGTTGTATTTTTAAATAACGTATCAATTCACACCTTCGGATAATGCGCCAAAACCGGTCGAAGAACCTTTTATTAATCTATTTTTATCATCGGTCCTTTAAAAGTAGTTATAATAGATGATAAATCAATTTACTTATAGAATTAATATTGTTGTAATATGGCAATTTTAATCTCTCCGCTAGTTTAAAGTCGTATCAATAAGGATCTGGGGAAAACACATTTTGAATCATTGAGACGTGTAGCGTAGCAGAATATAAAGAACTTTATTTTCCATGGGGACGTTCAGTACGGTGGTGTAAGACGCAGAAGACTTACCCAAGTCCACAAGACCTTAAAAATTCATAAATATAAGCCTTTTCGTATCCTCTCACCTCAACATTGGCACAAAAGGAACTTCGGTACCGACCTGTGAAGTAAATAGATATGTATATAGCCGATAAGTATCTATGGGTAAACAAAATGATTTAAGCTAAATGAATCTCATGGCAGCGATAGTGTCATTAAATCAAAAAAAAGTCAAGAGACATACTAAATCAATGAAGTAACCAATGATGTAAATAGATATAAAAAAGGAAATGAGCTCAATTCGATTCAGTTTTTAAAGCAAGCACTTAAAATGGCAAATTGCAGCTAAATAAACTCGTGCAGTGCTATGAGGTGAAGAGCTGATTATAGTGAAAACGTATGGTTCAATCGATGGTAAAATCGATTTTATGTGATTCTGGTCGAGTTGTAGACGCTGCTGGCGCTCCTGGAAGTATGTAGTTCCATCACCCTGAAATTCTATCTCACAGAAGGACTCACGAGAGGTAGCGGAAAGTAGTGGAAAGTATTCTGCCCCTCAGTAGATCCCTAATTAAATTATGAAGAATTTTCACTTTTCAAGATGGACACACTAATATGTAACAAACCTTTTTTCCTAGGTAGGGTTACCACTATTCCTCAAATATCGGTATTAAACGATATGGCCGATAATTCCGGAAACTAAACTGGGCAGTATATTTGCCGAATAATTCCACTTATATACATAGAATGCTTGATTCTGATACTAATATGAAATAATATAATCTAAAATGGATTAATTCAAAACACATCTTATAACGATAAATAAAAAATATTTATATCAGCACTAAGTACTACATTATCTAATCTCAGATGTGCAGGTGATTAAAGATTAAGTACAACAGTGATAAAACACTGTGTAAACAATGAAAGTCACGCAACGCAGATTGCCATCCATACTGACGTTTTTGTAGGCTATTAAATGGAAGGCATAATTTCTACCCTTATTTACCAAATCGTGAGAATTCCACATTAAATACTTAATATAATTTATCTTTTACAAGGCGGTGGTATATAACACATCTGTCCCATCATTAATTACAGGCCAGCTTTTTTATACAGTCGAATAATTTATGTATAAAAGTAAAGTTGGAATTTCCCCGGAAGTTTGGAATATACAATATTTAATTCCAAATTCGGGTTACCACAGCTTTTTTTGACGGAGTACGAGTTTGCATGGCATAATATTAAAACTTTCTGTGGCAAAATCCGAATAAAATAGAAATCATTTAACGCAAATTAGCTGATCTCATTTGGAACCAGGAAGGCAACAAACGTAAGGCTTGGGAATTGAGAACCTCTTTTTCTTGACGCCTGGTTAATAACTGAGAGTTAATACGTAATACGTAGTACATACGCACTACACCAAGTAATGATCCATCGTCATCATAGAGCGTACTTGAATATTACCTTCCTCACAATTTTTGTCTTAGGTCAGTTTATGGGCAAGAAAATATGCTGATGTATTGGTGTTCCCTATACCAGAAATAGGATTAATTTAACTAAACACACCTAAGCCTAAATTAAAAAGATATAACAATTCATTAAAGGGTACCTACCTACTATGTGTACAGGTTTCCAGGAAATGAAGACAATGCAAATGTACTGATTGCAAAAGAGATAGACCTAGGGCCATATAAGAACCTACCAAAATACTATGCTCTTACAAAATATAGCAGTCTACTAACACAAAAACATGACATCAAAAATTTGAGAAATTGGTTTTTTCTTTATACACAAGAGATCCAAAAAATGATACTTGAGCTGATAATTAAAAATTTCGTCTTTAAGAGCACTCTTCTCTTTTATACCCTGTAGACAGTGAGATGTTTCAAGACAAATAGACAGGTTCGGATTTAAATTAACTTTAAAGATTATGCAAACCTCTAATCGATGGTCCACTTAAAATTTTCAGCAGTTTAGTTGAAATATAGAGCGTACTTGTATATTAGTTTCCAGATCAGCTCTAAATTACATCAGACACGCTGGCAACATAAATTTATAATCAATTATCATATTATAATGGCGGGCATTTAAATTTACATCTATCCCAGAGGCAAATGCTAATTCGGATTTAATGAGAATGAGATTGACTTTACCGCTGGTGCAACTATTTAAATGTAATCGAGCTCAATGCAACAGGACCGTAGTGTCTTCGAAGCTCCACCTTAAATTATAGCAAGGCTTAAATTCTTAAACTTTAATAATTTAAATCGTTTTATTTTCGTGTTGAAATGATGTGGCAAGCAAGAGAGCGTTTCATTTGATCAAACGGATATTTTAAATCCTGCTGACTGGATGCGTCTAGTTGAAAACTAGAGCGCGCTGCACTTGATTATTAGTTTCCAAAATTTCAGATTATCTCATCTAAATTACATTAATGGGCTGGCAAGTGTGTCAACATAAATTTTCAGTCAATTATCATATTATGATGGCGGACATTTAAATTTGCATCAAATGCAAATTCCGACGTAATGAGAGCGACATTGACTTTACCGCTAGCGCAACTAATTTTAACGCATTCGAGTCTCATGCAACATGACCGTAGTGTTTTCGAAGCTTAAATTTAAATTATAAGTATAGTAAGATTCATACAGGTGAATAATTTAAAATCAAATTAGAGAGCGTTTTAAGGTCCCTCGCTTTGAAGGATTGTTTACTGGTTAACTCGAGTTTGAGCAAACGGGTATTTTAAATTCTGCTTACTGGACGCATCCAGTTGGAAAATAGAACGCACTAATTTTATTAGTTTCCAGAATTTCACATCACCTCTAAATTACATTAATATGCTGGCAAGAGTGGCAAGATAAATTTTCAGTCAATTAAGACCGACATTTAAATTTGCATCAAATGCAAATTCCGATGTAATGAGAGTAATATTGACTATAAGGCATTCCAGCGTCAGACAACAGGGCCGTAGTGTTTTCGATGCCCAAACTTTAAATTACATAGCAAGCTTGAAATTTTAAATATTTTGAAATCGAACCTTGTGTTTCATTTTCGTCTTGAAGGTATTTCCATAAGTATTTATGGGTGTTTATAGGTGTAGAATATATATATTTTTTATTTTTATGAAACATCTACAACCGAGAATAACAAACAACCGACTGTTCTTCTCGGCCTACACTTCACGTAAGCCATGTCAAGATGATTGAACTTCGAATAAGTGCCTTAATCTCCATGCTAGATGAGACTTCAATACGGCTATACCCAAACATCTCGTATATAAGCCCCCTCATTCTCTTATGAATTCCACTAAATTCTGGAAACTTTTAAATATTCGAAAATAATTATTTATTATTTATTTTATCAAATATTTTTAAAATTTTTTTCGCTTTGCTTTAGTTTTAGAACTTTGGTTGTCAAATTAAGTCCAGCCTGCATGTCTACGTGTAGATAACATATAAAAACTGCTGATTCCATGAGATGATGTATATATGGGAAATAAATTTAGATGCGGTCAATACTGGCAAGTATTCGACCCACTTCATGAGCCAAATCCGCCCCTATTGCATGTAAAAGAACAGAATCCAATGCACCTAAAAAAATGCACAAAAGTCGTTGGCATGGAGAGCATTGCGGAACTACGCATTCGTTAGCCAAATTACCTTAGTGGCTTGATTATCAGATTATCCCTCGTTCAGCCTCAGTTTTTTAAATATGGATTTTGCCAGGACAAATCAAATTTTAGTTTACCATAGTCGCCGCTGGTTGGAAATGGATGAAACACGAACCAGAGCTATTCAAAACAAATCAAATAAGACCCCAATAATTGAAAAAACATCAGAAAATTCAGGCGAGGGGTCTTATTCGCTTTATCTAAAACTGTCCCGTTTGCATTTTCTTTAAACAGCAACACATTTTGCTGTCGGCCAACTAGTTTCAATGTCACGTCAGTTCGTGGTATTTTTGAATTTCCGATGCACGTTACTGTAGGTTAATAATTCATGGAGTGATGATGAACCCGTCTTGTCGTTTATTTACTTATATTCGCTCTGCCAGCATATCTTTCGCTCATTTATTATTAAAGACGCCCTAATCAATTATTAGATTATTCCATTATATCATGTCAGTAGGCAATTAAAGGGGAATATCACTGAGTAGATTTATGGCGAGCAAAAATTCATAGAACTAAATATATTTATAGTTATGTCCATAGATAGATTCGGGGAATGATACTTCGTTTCTCGATGAAAATGCATTTCTAATGGAAATTTTTAATTGTGCTTCCTATATGCACAGTATTCGGAAAATGCAATTTGCAAATTCACTAGTTTTGAGGCTAAAAGCAAGTAAAGATACATGCGCATTGGGATGAATGTATGAATTTTAAAAGCGCGGGCGATATAGACCGTAGGCTCTTAGGCCACCATTCTGGGCTCATTGTGCCAATTCAGTCCGGTAGCCCGGCCTCCCTAGCGAAGCCACATAGCTTCTTCAGCAGGATCTTTCCTCTGTCCTCCGGGTTCAGCACGTAGTTTTCGAAGTGCACCTCTCTTACCTTAGCTAACGTTGACCAGTTGACAAGGACGTGAGGAGACGACTTCCTCGACCTCCAGGCACCACCTGCATTACAGATCTTCTGCAATCCGCAGCAGGTGGCATTGCCAGTTCAAGCGTCAGCACCCTGTGATGAGCCCTGCCGTAAACCAACCATGCAAGGCGTTGGGTCTTTCAAAATTAACTCAGCCAACATCATTCCCGGAGTAATCCACCGGTAGATCTTTGGCCCGCTCATTCATTGCGTTCCTTAGGATAGTACTGAAGGACAAACCTATGGTAGGCTCAGGTCCTATTGGATGCGTTGAGGAACCCTGATGATCAGCCTCCTCGTTCCCCGAGACATTCGAGTGTCCCGGAACCTTTACAACACTGACCCTGTTATATTTGGCCAAGGCCTCCAAGACGCCTCTACACTCAGACCCAGAGCAGAATGAACTCTATCAGACTGAATAGTTGACAGAGAAGCTCTGCTGTTCGATCACATATTGGATGCCAGGCCTTCCCTCTGAAGGCCTTTACCAGGTTCTCATACCCACATTTGAAAATCACATACATTTCGAACTGAAACATGATTGCCTAAGGTATGTGAAATCTAAAGAGGCCTACTTGGTCTGATGGGGGGCAGTATGTTGCTCGTCCTCATTGAGAGTTTCGGGCATTCATCAGCCGGCCTCCTGTTGGTGTATCCTCTCGGGCTTGGGATGAAAGTAAGTAAACCACGCTATATTATAACAAAATTGGGATTAACTTAACTGGAACTCACCGCATATTAATGCCAAGCATGTGCCTTAAATGAACACGTAGCAAATTAGCAAATTAAATAAGTCAACTACCTTAATCATATTTTTTGTGCAACCAATTCGAAAAATTATGGAAGTGAAATCTTATAAATCCAGAGCGTCATTATACAGTGTGTAACAAAAGAATGAAATATCTTACAAATGTTTGCCTTTTTCTCCACCTCTATGTACAATTCTTTGGAAAATAGAGCCGCTTCGGGTCTGGCTCCATGGTGTAAACAGCACAAGTGCTAGTTTAGTGACCTTAACGAAGCTGAAAAACCTAAAAGAAACTGGAAAACGGTCGACGTTTCGAGGAACAAATCTGCCTCCCTTGTCAAGAACGAACAAATCTAAAAAATGAAAATGGTTAGTAAATGCAAATAACAGTAAAAAGCTCGTGCAAATTGTCAAGTTTTGAATTGACTTTGTCAAAGTCAAACATTTGTAAGATAAACATGAATCCTCCACAACAATATAGAACATATCTACATCAAAAGAATGGAATACTTTAAATATTTTAAATACTGTTTCTCTGACTTAGCTAAAATTTGGCGGCTATGGACCTACTAGCGACTTTTGCAATGTTGCCAAGTTTACGTTTTTTCAGCAACCGATACAAAAATATATTTTTTTAAATGGGGCACCAGGTATATTATGGAACAAAATGATTTTTCAAATAATTCTAAACAACCAAGGCAATAGGAACCTAATGTCTGACGGATTATCTATAAATTACTGGAACTCAGATAATTCTGAAATATTTGTCACATAAACTCTAAAATATCTAATGCTTAGAAACAACGAACACAAACGAATCAACATCATTTGAATAATATACTGCCAGATTCATGTAAAAGTGACAAAATGATTACCTACTCTGCACTATTACCGTTCATATGATACATCGAACCTACGAACCATATGTACAGCACACTGAGCAAACCATTCGATTATCAATGCCATGAAAGCCACGTATACCACCAAGTGATGTTTGATACTGAAAACCTTCGAAATATGTAGGACAATCCTTTGATTCAACTCTTTTTTTCTAAATTATTTTTCTAAAATATTTTCTTTCTTTATCACATCTTATTTAATTTTAACTGAATCGAAGGCTGAGCGCAATATTTCCTGGGTTCATAATATTATTACCCTAAGAGGGTAGAATAACTGGATTAAGAAGGAAGGACCTCAACAACCTACATCCATTCTCTAAAAATTAATACTCTTAAGCGGATAATTCACAACTTGCATTCCGTATGCTATTGGTTGAAATAGTCAGGCAAAAATATCTTCACGGTTTAGTGGATTGCTTTCAGCAGGTTCACCACCCACTGATCGAGGCAAGTCAAAATATCAGCCCACTATTTCGACCAATAGTTAATGGAATGCATGTTGTGAACTATCGGCTCCTGGTACCAGAGGGTGGCGCAGGCGTTCTTACATGCAGGAGATGGAGGTTCTCTCATTAACTTATTACTTTAATGAGCCTCGAAGTAAAAAATCAGTCTATTATTAGATTTGCGAGGTTTCGATTCGCAATCCAATTAGAATTAATGGAACTGCTTTTCCAGATTTTATTTTTTCTTCGTCGAAGGACCAGATGTAATAATAGGCTCAAGTTTGCTTTTACCTATTTAATTTATTACACCAAAATATGATTAAAAGTACATCCTAGGACAGGACATTGGACTAGTTCTTTCTATCTATACTAAACAGGAACAATTTACACACTTGTGTGAAAGATAAGTTCTAATTATTGCAAGGAAAATCTTGGCTTTATTGGAAAATTAATCTCGCATGAATTGTGTTCTTGGAACAGGAGATATATAATATCGAATTGTCTAAAGGTGCGTACAGACTTGGCGAGACGAGCACGAGACGCGCCGCGAGCCGAGCCAAAATTTCAAGTGTGGACGTGGCTCGCGGTAGGCTCGCGAGCGTCTCATTCCGATCCATCGCCAGTCGGTTTTTCGACGAAACATCAAAGGATGCTTGAGGCTCAGTGTGGACGGCTATAAGCGCAGCGCGCTACGAGCCACGAGACAACTACGAGCGGGGGCCGACGGATGAAGCGACCACGTTTATTTTGTTATTTGTTATTTTGTTCAGTTATTACAAAGATGGAGTGGACTGAGGATGTTCAGTTACAGCTGATAGAGCTCTATCAATTAAAATCAAATCTATGGGACCCCAAAGATATTATAGAAAAAAAATTAAAAATTGATTCGTGGGTTACTATTGCGGCAGCCATGGGTCCTGGCAAGACTTGGGAAGAGTGCAAGAAGAAAATTACGTCTCTTCTTGCGACGTACAGAAAAGAGAGGAAACAAGTTAAAGATGGTTATAGTACGGGCGCTGGCAAGTAATTGACATAAGCATTACACCTTTTTAATAGCAACAAATAATTAGATTTAGTAATAATATATAGACTGTCCTTTTAAAAATAAACGACGTCCATTATTATTCAATAGTTAAAAACGATCTGAATTTTAAACGTCCATATTCTCGTTAAATATTGACCAATTTATCCAAATTTTTAGGTTGTTTGATGTCTGACTCTTGATAGACTCTCGTGGGGTTTTGTTGGGCTTCACATAATGTTTTACTTTATCTACCAATAAATGTTTTACCTGAATAAAAAACATATATTCTCCATTTTACTTTTCTAAATAAAAGACCAGCAAACAACTTTACTAACAAGCAATAGGCAATACATAAATAAACAACAATATCCGCCATGTTTCCTCGATGACTGACAAATTACAAATAAATGAATAAATAATATGGTTTGGCGCGTCGCGATCTATGGATCGCAGTAAGCTCGCGAGCGTCTCGTTTGGTCGCTCGTGGCTCTTGGCGCGCCTCGCGCTCGTCTCGCGGCGCGTCTCGGGCTCGTCTCGCCAAGTCTGTACGCACCTTAAGTCGAAAGACTTGAGAACAAGAAACTGGCTCTAAGCCGAGGGTAAATAGGAATGGCTAGGGCCGAAATGGTACATATACCGAAAAATTAGCATTAAGCTGAACGTGATTAGAGGGACGAGAACGCAGCGAGTCTCTTGAAGGTAACTGAAAGACTGATTTTTGTTAAGGGATGATGTCAGCGTCGCGTTCGCTGAGCGCATTAATTAAGTGGGGTAAACGCTAGCTGTGATTGGATGGTTCTAGAAGCCATGTTTGCAAGTGGGTCGTTCTAGACAATCCGTCACTAGATTATTAGAGTGGAAAGGGTGAATATTGATCGATTCGATCGGAAACTGACAAAGGTTTTTACGGAAGTTATACTTTCTTGGAATTTATTTGTGGCTTACTTTGCCGATCTGTCTGTTACGGCGGAACTCTTTGATAGTTTAATTTCTAGGAAAAATGCATGGTGCTCTAGGCATATTTTTATGCTTTTAATTTAAATAGAAGTAGAATAGTATTTTATTTATAGCAGTTAAGAACATATAATATAGTCCGAGAGCAAGTTATAAACTATTGTAACACCTGTTGTGACTCGTTGCACAACATCTATAAATCTAGGGCATTTATGGTTACCAACAAAGAACTGGTTAGAAGAATAATTATTTTTTTTTAATCAAATATGTTTCGGAAAAATAACCATAGAAACCCAGAAGTTTGTAACGTTGTAATTGAGGAACTTGGTGCAAAAAGGGGATGAGTCACTATTTTTCCAAACTTGAGTTATAAGTTCCATAAACTTTTACAAAACATAACCTATCGTTTGGTGCAAGAACGGGACGAGTATGTCTATAAACAACGAAGTTATGTGCACCTTTCACGCATCCCTTGACAAATTTGGTGCAAGAACTAGATAAGTCATAGGTGACTTATCTCGTTCTTGCACCAAACAAACTGGAATTTTTTTCGATATTGACGGTTCTGCATTTTGTTGTGGTGACTCATCCCGTTCTTGCACCAAATAAAACGTTTTGATGATTTTTGCGTTTGTTTTCTTAAGAAATTAGCATAGTTCGAATTTTTATGCAAAGCAGGATGTGCTCTGTAAAAAAAAACACACAAAAAGGTTTGTTTTTGATTTTTTTTCTGCCTCTACAGAAAAATTTTCAAAAAGTGACTCATCCCCTTCTGCAAAAATGTCCTCAATTGTATCTGAATATTATATCGCGACTTTCTCTGTGTATCCGTTAAATTGTGGTATCGATTATCGCAACCTTATTACTACGAGTGCATTTCGGTATACTTCGACCCGTTTGATAGCAAGTGGCTTCCAAAAATGCGCATGAAAATAGAGTATATTGAAGGAAGTTAAAATTGACGCGTGCATCTCGTTTGGATTTGCCTCCGAGAAGGTGCCTTATGGCAATTAAGTTTTCAACTGCTGGTTGCTGATTGCCAGGCAGCATTTTTTGTTAAAATTACAAAGCGTAGTAACGCATATCTTTTGTTAGGTACCGGCTATGCTGTTGTGAAACATCTTGTGAAAAGCGATGTGACAACCCTTTTATTTTAAAAGGTAGGTTCGACCCATGCGCTCTTTAGTTGCATTTCTAAAAAAATCGTTTGTCATTTCAATGGGGTCTTTCCGAGGGACCAATGCCCATTTGCTTGGGGACTTCCTTATCTGAGTAGAAGCTTAGCCGTCTTCTCCAGCTTGAACCAGATAGAGAGTTTAGTGTAGCCTGGTTATCCCGACTGTTACCTTTGCCTAGGTATTCCAATTACCGAGGACAAAACACATCGTCAAGTCTGGTAGGACCAATTTCAATTAATAACAAATCAGCAGGCTAATATGTAGAGCTTTCTTCTTGATTTATCGTGCTACTACCTTTAATTTTCCAAGTGAAAATACTAAATACTAAATATTACTTCCAGAGATACTGAGTTTTAGTCCGCTGAACTTATTTAGTGATTTCAGAAAGAGACAGTCCTCTAATATACTGTAATTCTTTTACCGTTTCCTCTCTTGGTATTATCTAAATTTATACTGTACAATTAGGACAATTATGCCATTTATATTAACTTAATTGTATCTAGCTGTAAAACCCACGGTAGAAATTTAATTTAACTTATTTAAACCTTGCTATTTAATTCTCGCCCAATATAGATACACTTGAGCTCAACTCTTTCCTTACGTAAGCGGCTATATTTCGACCTGTTCCCTTCAGTAAAATCCCATTTAGTTTAGCGTTTTTGAAGACATTTCATAGAACTTCTAGAATCCAGCTGCCAAAGGAGTAAGTTAAGAGTGGTTTAGCGAATATTTATTCCTCAATATTTGCAAAAAATTGTTATTATATTTTAACAATAGTAACTGAGTAGTGTTAAATTTTCTTTAGAGATAATTTATCTCATAGAACAGTATTAAAATTTTTTTGAAAACAATTCATTTACTGGAATATTATTAAGTTTACTATTAAAACAATTCATCTAATTGAATAACATTAGGTTTTTCATTAAGACTTAATAATTATAGGAATTAATATAATTATAATTGGAATAATGTATAAGAAATAGTAACTGTCAGTCGATAGTATTTCTTTAATTCGGGAAAGGTATATTGCTATACATGCGCAGTTAGTTTTAATAAATAAGATGTTTGTAATCCTGGTGTTTATTTGGAAAACGAAAGAAAAGCTAGAATTTAATATCATTGTAATTTTTTACGCTCTTTCACAGGGTATTTTTTCTAAATTTTAATATCCAATTTTCAAACCGACAGCATTTCTAATAACTTTCTTACAATAAAAATTTAGTGGCGCCCACTCTAACGACCATAAAATTTACCTCACGCCCTTAAAAAAAAATTACCACCGGCTGAGTGAATCAGGCATATGTACAGCTGCATGAGCAAATAAAGCTGTTTACAAGTTTCTGGAGCGAGTTAGTGCAGTTTATCTTCCTCTACCAGATACGCGCAAGAAATCAACGTTGGATCGAAAGGAGTTCAACGCGAATTAAATGTATACATTTCTGCGTTATTTATTTTTTGCAAATAATAGAATAATTACTAATAAAATTCTGCTCGGGTAGAAAATGTCGGTTTTCCCACTTAAAAAAAATCAATAATAACCTCCTCATTACATATATGAAATTCCTAGATTCTGGACCTTCAAAAATATTTAAGAACCTGACATAACAGCACTCTGAATTGTTGTCAATTAACTTCCACTCGCAACGTCTCAACACGAATACGTATTTCGAAATACAACAAACCCATTAAAGAAAGCCACTTGGAAAGACTCGTAATCATAATTATAATTACCTGCCCTCGAGTACGAATCGAGACAAAGCCTCGACTTCAAGTCGAGCAACGCGCAACATTACACACAAAAAAAAGAATACTCCATTTATGTATACACATTTTCTCAACTTTTTTTACTAAATTTAAGTCAACAGATACTTCCTTTTGGAAAATATATTTCGTATAAATAAATGCATTTTCTTAAAAGCAAAATATGAATTTTTCAAATGATTTTCTTGATTTAAAAACATATTTTTGTTTAGAATTTCGAGCAATCTTAATCAAAGATGAAGATAGATTTACCTTCAAAATAAGCTACATATTTTATTCAAGATTCCTAAATATTTCAATGAACTTTATTAAGTTTTGACCAAGAAAAATAAAAAACTAATTTAAGAATATTATTTTCTCCGTTTAAAATAAATCCTCGGTCCACATTATTTAGTATAAAATGGCAATATTCTTCAAATAAAAATAATCGGGGAATTAGAACGTATGTTTCTTAAAAGGAGAATATCTCATGCATATTTTGAAACTACTAGGTTTCTGTCTAAACATATATTGTAGCACAAATCAAATAAAAAATTAAATATGTTTGCTAAAATTAAATATCAATATCTTTTTATTTATTTTGACTCAAGGATCCGGGAATCTGATTGTACCCCTCCCCACATGTTTTCTAGATGGCCGGCAATATAACCTAGTTTAGTTAGTTGATCGATAAGGTTGCTAGGGGTGCTGTGAGTGCAAGTGTGTGTGCTGTCCAGGACCATCGACCGATAAAGATCGTCTGTCATGACGGATTGATTGATTTTTACGTCAGACAAATCTAATGGCCCGAATACTTACAATTTCGTAATTTTGGTATTCAGGAAAAAACGAAATACACAAAACTAGAAAACAAATATATAAATCCGACGCCATGAAGACAAAAATGGCCGCCAAAAGCCACAAAATTGTGATGTCGTATTCACGTAGCTAAAAGAAGTCGAAGAATTAATGATAGAGAATACAAACTTCACACAGCCCTAGTGTGTTTTTTGATGTCATATTGCTCGAACTGTATGTATAGATCTTTGCCCGAACGAAGAGTTCAAAGCCGTTTTTAACTCGCCAAGAAATAGAAAAATACCTACCTCGGAGTTATTTTAGCTAAGTATTAGTTATTGGTCATAGGATACTAAGTTTTATTTGTTATTGGTACTTAGGTCATTTGTTTTAGACGTTTTAGTCTTTTTGCTATCCACATATTGTGAAAATGGGCCTTAGGTATTTATACTTACTGGTTTTTGTTAACATTCTCTAATATTCATAATTTAATCCTATTTAATCCTATTTAACTCATCCTAAAGAAAACTGAAAATATTTTTAAAATACAGGTTGTAGCATAATATGTGTTAAGAATTTTTCTTGGTAGATCATATAACTGATTATTTAAATTGTTTTAAATCTGAGTATATCCCTGATATTTTATAGAAACTGGCAGGCTGTAGAATCTAAACAGCTAAACTAACAAAAAACGTTTTGGACATTCCTGTCTTAGTTTCTCTTTCTTTTTAATTTATCGTTTGAAGCATTGTAAGTTCCAATTAAGCCGGAAATGAATAAAAAAAGGATGTCTTGTGCTGTTGGTCAAACGGAGAGTTAGTCTCAAACAATGTAAAAAATGTGCAAAAAGTTTTTCTCTAAGTTAAATTTTTTTATTCACTCAGTTTCCTTTTTTAAACTATCATATTTCTACACGTAGATTCCGAAAAAGTGGTAATTTAAAACATTGTCAGTGGCCTGTAATTGTTTTCTTAATTTTGTCTAAATTAAGTTTAATTAGTGTTATTTAATTGATGGTTAAAAATACAGGATATATTTTTTTGACTCTTTTTAGGATTAAAAATTCATATAAACATGTGTGCGTAAGGCCTTTTATTTTTTACGGTTTTTTCATGCACCTCGTACATTTCTAGAGGTATATCTCAGATTTGGCCGATAGTAAGCTAAAAAGGCCAAAATAAATTTTTTTAGCAAAATTTACTTTGTTCCGGATCGTGATCGCTTTACCCCCGAAAATTTTTACTACGACACAGGGTCACGACCCGAAAAAAAGTAACACCCTGTAAGTTTTGCTAAAGTGTACTATGGCCGTTTACTAGATATTGGTCACAGTATACTGAGAAACTCATATCTTTAGATTTCTATAAAGCTGCATGAAAAAACGAAAGCCATGCACACAAATATTAATAATATGTACTTTAGTTCTAGAATTAACGGAAAAAATACATCCTGTAGACCTTGGTTGTTCTAAGATAATATTTTTAGTTTGTATACTTACTTATTTTTCCAGTGTATAGAAATAAACTTCATTAGAGATATTTTTTTGTTTTATTTTGAGATTTTTAATATTCTTAAACTGAACAGAAAAAAGAAGAATTTAATATATTACATTTCTCATTCATATTAACTTATATTTTTAAATTAATAAAATCATTTTGATTTAGAGAATAATGAATTCTTAAGTGTAGAAAAATATTTGTTTGTATTGTGTAAAGAACGTTTATTATTTCAATACGTTCGTATTTTATATCAAACATTCCCTAAAATTCATTTTGAGAAATAAGTTACTCAAAGAGAGGATTTATATACATATATGAAAAAAAAGGTTTATTATTTTAATCTTGAAGCTGTTCAAGCAAAGTAAATACAATTTTAATTGTAGAATATGTTTTATTTAACCATGAATAGCATTTCTTCTTTTGAGAAATAATTTATTTTCGTTTCAAATGATTCGATATCTTGAAACAACGATCATGTGATTCTTAACTATAATAATATAAAATAATCAAATCTAATATTTTGATTCTTGTTCTGTAAAATAAATTAATCGGCAAGAGAATTATGCAGTATTCACTCTATTATTTAAAATACTCAATTTAAATATATATATCTTTGCGTATATACAAAGCTAAGATTTATTCTAATTGAGTATTATATTTTTAAAATGAGAGATCCTTTTTTTGTGTGTAGCGCGGGGAAATATACTCTGCTCCAGAGAACAAGAGTAGATGTTAACCAATCATGTGAATATGAATTTTTTTAAAATCAGCATTAAAAAACTCCGTAGATATTTAATTCAATGAAAATTTTAAGATTCTGCTCACCACCAGCAATGGACTCCATGGGGGTTTTTAAAAAATTTCACAATAACTTAGCGGAAAATGAAATGCAAAAATCACTTATGTTTAAATACCCTTTATCAGAATCGACAGAATTATCACCGAACGTCAACTTTGAACTAAAATATTTCCCAGAGAGTGAATAATATAAATACATGCGTGATAGATGAAATAATATCCAAGTAACCAGACATTAAAATTATAATTGGCTTAGTCCATAACTTAGAAGTTGAGATTTTTAATTATTAACCACCTTCTTCCGGAGATTCGCGTGAGTGCGCCAGCTGAAAGCGCCAAAGAAATCGAAAACAATATCCCTGCCCCCGAATTTGAATGGTCTAAATCTCTAAGCCTCCCGGGGACTTCCACCTTGCCGTTGGTGGTAGGGCTGTGTAACTTCCATATTCTCAGGAGCGATGTCAGCGGTAGTGTAACTACCGGTAGGACCACCCATGCCGACAAGGTCTTGACGGGAGGAAGTGAAGCTAAGGAAGTCCACAACGGCAACGTCTGACCCAGAGTGGGCGACTGCAAACAGCGCCTGTTCTCCAGGTAGGAGCGGCTGAAAACACAACTCGCCAACCTGCAACTGTAGGAAGCGTAGCGTTTTAACTCCTACATCCACTCATATGATGTTATGCTACAAAATATGAAATGGCCCCGAGTCTCCGGCGGTATTAAAATCTCCGACCAAGACAGCGGCAGGATGCAGACTCAGACCAGGAGTGCGCAGAATTCTCGGATATAATGTATCGGATAGAATAGCGGCAATTACACTAAAAATAACACCTAAACAAACAATGTATCCAATGCTACGCACCAACCACAACACACCCCGACGAGAGGTGGAATCGTTCTACGAAAACTTAACAACAATAATGAACAGAATTAAAAGCACACGATAATATTAGGGGATTTCAATGCGAAACTAGGCAAACAACAAGATTGCACAGAAGTAAGCCTACGGAAATTTAGTTTCGATGAAGGAACGAAAAGGGTGCTAGATTGCTTGAATTCCTATCCCAAAACCGTCTATATGCAATGAACTCGTTCTATAAAAAGAAAAAACAGAGAAAATGGACGTGGATTAGTCCAGACGGGAAAACAAAGAACGAGATAGACTAAGTAATTTCAAACACAAAACAAATTATAAAAGACGTGAGCACATTTAATTCATTTTGAATATCAAGTGACCACAGATTGGTAAGAACATATATAACAATAGAGAAATTACCAAAAAAATATCAAACACGACAAAATAGACAAATAAACATAGATCTGATTAAATTAAAACATATCAGTAATGCATACAAGATGGAAGTAACACAAAAACTGAGAGAGCAAGACGATGGCGGAGGAATAACAGATATGGAAACCTTAACAGATAAGATAATAACATCAATGAAAGAAGCTGCCCAAAAAATAGCCAAAAAAAGAAAAGACTATAACAGAAAAACAAGAGAAAAAATAGAATACAGAAACAAACTATCTAGAGAAACGCAAACACAACAATACAGAAAAGCCCCCAAAGGAGCAAGACAACTAATAAGAAAAGATATCCAATGTATAATAGCCTATAATTACTATGGTTACAATTGTATTAACAATCGTTGTCATAGGAAATATTTGAAGAATAAAGTTATCCATACTTTAAGAAACTGGGCATAAAACTTCGGACACGAAGTTATATCGGACATAGATGAACAAGAAGTAGAGCTAGCATTAAGTGCAATGAAAAACAATAAAGCACCGGGAGAAGACGGCATAACGATTGAACTAATCAAAGAAGGAGGAGAAAACATCATCAAGGAACTATGTAAACTATTTAACGAATGCCTGAAAAAAGGAAAAATACCAAATTCATGGAATAATGCGATTGTAGTCCTATTATATAAAAAAGGAGGCAAAGCAAATTTAGACAACTACAGGTCAATTAACAACTCTTCACAAAAGTAATAACAAATAGACTGACCAACAAATTAGACGAATATCAACGTGTAGAGCAGGCCGCATTTAGAAAAATCTATAGCACTTGTGATCATCTCCTAACTATGCGATTATTATCGGAAAAGACCACAGAATATAACATAAATATCTTTCTGGCATTCGTAGATTTTCGCAAGGCCTTCGACTCGGTATAACACTGGATAATTATGAACAGCCTAAGAAACGCACGAATAGGTCATAGATACGCTCAGCTAATCAAATACATATACGAGAATGCAACATCCACTATCAAATTACACCAAAACACAAACAAAATGAGTATCCAAAGAGGAATCCGGCAGGGAGATACTATATCCCCGAAACTGTTCAACCTGGCTCTTGAAGAGGCTTTTAGGCATCTTCAATGGCAAGACAAAGGTATAGTGATAAATGGAAGGCGCCTGAACCATCTACGATTCGCGGATGATGTAGTTCTTATCGCAGAAAATCCGGAAGATCTGAAAGAAATGTTGGATGAATACAACGAAACAATAAAAAAGATAGGATTACAAATGAACCTAAAGAAAACTAAAATCATGTGTACAGAAGATCACCAAATAGTTATCAACAACCACCATATTGAAAACGTCGATAGCTATATCTACCTCGGACATCAATTAAAAAGGGGCAAAGAAAATCAAACCAGCGAGATCTATCGCAGGAGACAGGCTAGCATGGGCGGCATTTGGAAGGCTCGGAAGCATTCTTAAAAACAAAAATATACCACTGCACCTTAGATCACGTTTATTCCATCAATGTATTCTGCCCGTTCTTATATATGGATGCCAAACATGGACCTTAACAAAACTATGAAAAATATAGTAGTTACTCAACGCTCAATGGAGAGACAAATGTTGGACATATCATTGAAAGATAAAAGGAAAAATAGATGGATTCGAGACACTAGCAAAGTGGAAGATGCAGTTGAAACAATTGCAAAACAGAAATGGAATTATGCGGGTCATATAACGAGAAGTAACGAGGATAGGTGGACAAACACCCTACTACATTGGAGACCATATCTGGGAAAAAGGAACAGAGGAAGACCGCCAATGCGCTGAACCGATGACTTGAAAATGACAGCAGGATTAAATTGGACAAGGTAGCACAAAACAGATCAAGATGGAAGCATATGAAGGATGCCTATGTTCAAAAATCGACAGTAGAAAGAGGCGGTTTAATTGAGTTGAGAAGTCTCTAAGAAGCCAGTGAATCCTCTTATTTTTTCTACTTCAATATTTAGAGAACCAACTGAAGCTTTTACATGCTGTACACGTTTTATTTTATGATAATGAGTATTTCAAAGCAAGCTATTGACGAAATAAATAGTATATATGCTTAAAGAAATAAGTTGAATTTGCTGAGCGAAGAACTGTATGTATCACTGATAACAGTGCGAAAAGTGTACATTATTAGGGAAATGGTATCAATGACTAACCGCTAAGAAAATAACTAATGTAATCAGTTTGGATGATAAAACGCACAATTTAATTTAACTTTCCAATCGTTTCTACCAAAACGTGTTGCAGAAAATCTCCATAAGGTACTCTAGAAACTAAGATCAAGTTGGAGAGTACCTAAGTACCTACACTTTAAGTTATTTGGGGCAGAGCTCGTGGGTATTGTCTGGGGGTAATAAAATATCGCAAATAAATTTTGGTGTATCTGAAGAAGGAAAAAGTTTCTAAAAAATACCTTAATATAGTACTTACTTATATCGTAATACAAATAATGCCAGGCAGAAAGTAATAAGGGAGATACTACACACATTGATATATCTTATTAAAGATATGAGACGCTAGAATCATGATTCTCACTGGCGTATTATAAATAAAGAGAATACATTATCATTCATGGAATATTTGGCCGTGTAGCTAAGAATAATGTGCGAAGACATTCTAGTCCTTCTGAATGAATTTTATGTTTGCATTAAAGATTACATCAAGTATCTAAATAAATCAGTTTTTTTTTTCGAATTTAGCACTTGTATGTGAAAAGAATGTATATGAATGCAATAATCTAGATAATTTGTTTGATGAAATGCTTGAAAAAGCTTTGAAGGATATTTTACCCAAAAATCCACATATTCCAATAATCACAGCACAATTTTATCCACAATACCGAACCAATGTCTCGGTATTGTAATTTGAAAGAAACAAATATACTTTTTCTGTACTATTTTTTATTTCATATATAATATATAGAGCAATTCTAGAAAATATTTTTTCTACTACCGTGCGTAAATTATTCACTTTACGCACTCTCTAAGATTCCTAAAATAGGCCTTTTTAATGTGCAGTGCCTAAAATAAATCTGACACTTTTTGACATTTAGGGCAGTGCGTAAAATAATTTATTTTACGCACGCGTCGAGTAATTTAATAATATTTTTATTTTTTCATGTATTTTTCGGTAGTAGAAAAAATTTTGTATGTTACGCATGTTTTCTGCGGATTCCAAGATTTTTAGGTGGAATGGTAAAGATACGTTTCGTGATTTTAAATAGTTCCGTCGTATACGGTGATGTATTACTCTTATCAAATATGCTTTTGTATTTGGTTATACGAACTACTACTTCACCAAAGCGAAATTAAAAATTTCTAGAAACAACCTTTATATGGCATGTATCAATATATGTGCTTCGCCAAAGGGTATTTAGGGGTTTCCCACCGATAGTGCAATGGTTTTTATTATTATATGCATTTGTTATTAATGGCAAGAGTTGTATCCATCCATCCATCGCTTTAATTTGCATAATGCTATATTTCAGCCAAATCTATTTACCATGAGTCTCGATATGTTTTAATGACAGTAAGTCTTCTAAGAAACTTTATTCTCGCAGCCCTGTGAAGGGCTTCTTTAAGGAATTAGCAGATTTTGCCGTTGTTTAAGCTAATAAATTATTCCTTCCTAACGAACTGCTTCGATATCCGACAATATTTCATTATCGTGTTTAATATGGCCAGCATTCTAGAAAGTGAGGGATTATTCCAATAAGCATAATCAAAGGGTTTAAAAAAGAATCCGTGGTTTCTTATTGGTAGCCGACCTTTTGCCTTTATGCCATTGACATCTCACGTCCTGTTCGATTTCCTGTCATTACGGGTTTTACCATTCTCAAATATTTTGCTCACCTTGTGCTTCAATCATTTTTGGGTCAGATGCTGCAAGATTTATAGCATTAAGCCATACGGCTACGTTTTGGGATAGAAAGCGCATGTCTAACATACCCATAATCTTTTTAGTTTTGCTCCTTTCTTATTGCATTATACTCATTGATTTGTATAGGAGTGGATAAGCAATAGCCGCCTGTCGCACTATTCAAAAGTGGCAACCTATGGGCGAAAAAACAGGTTTCTGCGCATGACAAAATCGACGCAAAATGGAAAAACGTAAACAAAGAAGATACCGTTTTGTCATGCGCACTAAAACACTTGCCGTCTCAGCAGGCGTCGGTCAGGATCGAACTTGGCTTTTGTCTTTGACGTGTTTTCGTTTTGACGGCGCGGCGTTTTGAGTTAATAATTCGAGTTCGATTCGAGGCAAAATACCCGAGATTTCCTATTTCAAGTAAGTCTAATTATTATAAGTATTACTTATTTATACCTTATTGTTTGTTTCACTATGCTAACTGGGGCCCATTTCACAACCGGCAAGACTCCTCTACCGAATATTTGGTGAAATAATCAAGTCCGGGCCTGCCTATTTACCTTCACGGTGCAACAATTAGCTCCTACTAATTTTCTAATGCGCAAGTCCAAATAGAAATCTCTTTGTTTACATTTCGCGGTCGTAAATTTGCCATGTTTAGTCTATTTATTGCTTATCCACTCTTATACAAATCAATGATTATATTCCATAAACGTTGTCATGTCGATATTATTTAGGCTTTTAACGCAGCCAAGTATTTCTGAATCACATTGTACATATTTGATTTTCCTGTTGTGTTGGCTGACATTTTAGATTGGTTTAAGGGCGAGGGTGTGACATAGATGTGGTGATCAAACGAGTCGTTTGTTCGTATATGCGACAAATTTGTTTGGGGAAAATTTCGCCATTGTGCGATCAGTGTGGAGACTTTCGCTAATTTTGGTATACCTACTAGTAATAATTCCACGGATTGGATTTTACTAGTAAAGTTAATGTATTTATTTTTAATATTATTTTCTTTTATTACTTAGAATAATGGTGTCAGAGGTTTAGTGATCGCTTCAGAAAATGTCGCCAATTCAATGGTGTTCTGTTTGTTTCAAAAAAATTCGAACGGCAAATCTGTAGTCTCAATCAGTTTACATTTCAAGTCATTTTCCTCGTTCATAATAATCGCTTAGTTTTGAGTTACCACAGTATCGGTACAATTATGAAATAACCCGGGAATACCATTACTCTACAATTACATAGCCATCGAAATAATTTCCAGGACTCTGTCCAAAGACATTTAACCTAAAAGGCTGTTGTTTTTCACCCAACATGTCATATTCTAAGATCGATAGACGTAGCGTTGTGGCCAATTTACCAGTTACTGTAGGAAATAATCCAGGAAATAACAAATAAACTAGTAAAAAAACAAGACACCAGACCTATTGATTTGTTTTTAGATGCTGTCGTCATATTCACATACTTTTTTCATAACGAATTATAACACTAAATAGCTATTTTCCCTGTTATTGATGCATCAAAAACCGGTTCTGAAGTTCCTACATGCCAATCTGACAATGCTGCGTCCCTTGGTTCCGCCTTGTTTTACGCGCAAAATATTATTTATAGTATGCGCGTAGTAAAATATTGCATCAATAGAATGAGAGCATTGAAGGTCAAAGACACCAAAGATAGCAAACGAGATACACTAGTACAGTGGCGGGATTCATAATATATTATCAGACATTAAATAAATATCTTTGTATATTATATGCCGAATACGGGTACTTCCGGTGGATAACATAAATAAAATATATATTTTTAAGTAGGCATGCGCTAAATAAACTCATGTTCTTAAATTGCTAAAACATATTCTAGATTTAATACTTTTTTTCTAGATAAACCAGTTTATTTAGCAGGTTTTTGTCATTGTAGTCGTATTTATGATAAAATGAAAATATATCTTTAATAAGCATTTAATAGACGAAAATAGTTATTAAGCTACTTTTTGCATATATGTAGTCATAAACCAGTTATTTGTATATGTTTTTAGATAAAACTTGTATGTTTCAGTTCTTTTTTATTTGTCCCAAAAATAATGAAAACTAATTTATTTTTAGGCTAGCAGTGGAACTATTAAATTTTTCTTTTATCCATTGAGAGTTGGAAAAGCCTATGTGCACAAAAACATTTAAATCGGGATAAAATTATGTATTTGTGGTGTCTCATAACTTCCGTCTTCGAATTTGAAATTATTCAGGAAATAAGTTTTGGAAGTTTTATTTAAATATTTGCTGCTTAATAGTATATTATGCAACGACCAGTCCTTATAACATTCGCCTACGGCTCATTTCATATTATCATGATGTGCTCTTAATAGCCGTTACATGTGAGATGGATGTACTATTTTCTCTACGACCATTAACCCTCAATTATATTAACCCCGTATTATAAAAATCTCTCGATTTTTCCAAACAACTTTTTTATACTTTTTCTCAAAGACATTTTTAGGTTAGTTGGTTTTAGCAAATAAGTATTTTCCACACGCTCATTTTAAAGTTTGTTTCCAGCTCATGCGAAGAGTGACTTTTCCGCACTCGACTACATGTCTGAACTGCGCTATATGGAAAAGTATCACTTTCCGCATTCATTAGCAAAAAATTTTTTTATGTTAACTAACCGTCAGAACCCATATTCAGCAACCGTCAACTTTGATAATCCCACACACTATACATAAAGCATAAATTTATTTTAAATAGTGCACCCGAAATAAATACCATTATTTAAAATTAAACGTATTTACTTTATTAAAATTATTACTATTACGACCGCATAATTTCAAAGTTTACGCCTATGGACTATCCTTTCTTTCGCAGAGGCGGGCAACACTACATTTAGTAGTGGGGAACGAGACTTATTCACGGGGAGGATTTGGCCGGGATAAAGTTTTGTTCGTGATTCATAAAAATATAAGGAGGCGGGGCAAGTGTTTTGTTGATGTTGGATGCTAGTTTATAAATTTTTATGAATGAGTTGTCGGGTTTCTTTACGTTAAATGTGTTTGATTCTGAGTTTGTTTACGTTTCTTTCAGCTGTTGCAAAACATTTGCAATTATCCAACTTAGAGAGAGCGCTAGCAGAGTTTGGAACCAAAATGAAAACGTATTCACCATTCCACTTTATTGTAAGTCACGATTGGCCTATATTTTTTAAGACGTAGTGGCCTTTTATTACCTGGTTTATCAATAATCCAAGAGTGGGTAGGAGAAAACACATTCAAGACAAGATTTGACGATTATATAAAAAAGTTTTTAATAATGAAATGTGTAGGAATGAATCGGGATTAAAAAAATGTGTAATTGCCTTTGATGAAATTAGTATAAAATCATTCCTTGAATATAATAAAAAGCAAGAGCTAAATGTGTGCGGACTTAGGACGGTTAGGTTAAAACCCTAGACATGCTACCACGTCCTAGTATTTTCAATTAGGGGAATATATATTGTTCATGGAAATTTTCTTCACCCTGGTTTTTTTCTAGACACTATGCAAAAAAGGGAAAACTTAAAATATTTAATAAACTATATCATAGAACCCCTTTTTGAAATAGTCTTGATTCCTAGAGCCTAAGTTTGCGATCAAGGTCGTACTAACAGAGGTGTATTCAACGTTACCTTTATTTTAACGAAATCAAAACATTTGCTTTATTTGACGTCCCGCATCCTTTTAAAAGTCTTCAGGATAATTCATTATCAGAACATATCAACTTTCAATAAAATAATCAATTTTAGCTTATTAATATAACTTATGAAATTGACAAATTCTTTCAAGGTCCAAATGCTTTCGAAAAGACGAGACGTCGTCCAGTTTAGCTCAATAGATTTTTTCAAATACAATGGAATTAAAACTTGTGCTCATTTAGAGCACATAAATAAAAAGTTGGGGGTGGTTTCTACCCTCAAAAGAGGGTAAATTTTATAAAGGGTCCAAAAAAAATGTGCCAAACTGAAAATGAAGGGACCCGTGTTCCTTTATTTTTTCAACAAATAAATAGGCTCCCTAATACTGAATTTATTCCAGTTAAAAATGCCACC
>MU184118.1:0-24987 GCA_016904865.1 Pissodes strobi | reverse complement strand
ATAAATTTCTTCTGTTCAATTAATTAAATTTTCTCCGACGGATCTAATCTTTCACTCCCGTAATGTTTGCTTCCATTGGTTTTTGATTCTTATAAATGTAATGTGACCTGAAAAAGAAATCTTATTTTGTTCCAAATAAGGTTTTACGATCGAGACTTGTCTGTACTACCATTCTTGTAGGTTATAAGCAACATATGTTAAATTAATGTGTTTTTTGTTATTGAAATGAATTGCCACATATTATAACTATCAAGAACATGTTATAAAAACTACCAATTGGCATTACTGATAAAAATGAAACCACTTTATATCAATGTATAATAATATACTGTTCCTAAATATATTTATTTAATACAAAACTCATGACAATATATAATTATTTTGCTCTAAATTTAAAATCTTGATATCATGTATTGTGCGTATTATGAAGATTGTACTATTACTTGCCGAAATATGGACAACGTCGTATACAATTTCATATTGTCAGTACGTAAATGATATTATTCATGCCAGGTGTTCCTTGTCAGTGTAGGTCATTTATGAGTGCAAACCTGCTTCTATGTTTGTATTAGTGCCAATGCATCTTCAGACTGTTGCTGTGCTTCAGATATGCATATGTTTAATACTCCTATATCGTGTGTCAAGCTTGTTTACTATGGAACTGCAGTTCGCCGAGGATGTTCTTGTTGCACTTGCTTCCTTGCTTGATGTGTACTTTGGTTAATATGCGCATGAGCTAGCGAGGCAAATAGTATATTTCACATATTAAAATCAATAAAATCATAAATATGGTATATACGTTTTGAAATCCAAGTCAGTGTGAAACGCCCTCATCATAAATTAGTATTTATGTTAACAATATAATTTAGGAAAATTTGTCTTATAACTTTAATGATATTCCAAAAACATATGATTACAAAACAATATGAACCTTAGTTTTCAAACAGGATGTTAACTGCAGATATTCATTTATATATTTTTGGGTTAAGAGGTAAATAAAACATGATATTATGACACTTCTAATTTTATTGCCCCTTAAATAAAATAGTGTATTTTTGTCTTATATAGGTATTCTTCTTTAGACGACATTTGTTTGGCTTCACGGAAAAATCTCACATTTATGTACAAATCCATAATTAATTTACATAATTGTATTCTATGATTGGCATCTTCACTACAAGTTCACACCGACAAATTGTCCATGTTTCAAATAACAATAAACAAAGTAAGTATAGGCATTTGAGTAAAGTACAAAGCAAACAGTAAACAGCAAAATGAACGACTGTAAAGGGCAACAAACAACAAAACGGCAAAAACTTCGAAATAACAATAAACAAAGTAAGTATAACGATTTGAGTAAAGTACAAAGCAAACAGTAAACACCAAAATAGACGACTCACAATGACTTTAATACTGTAAACGGCATATATTTATTAAATATATGGTAAACGGCAACAAACAACAAAACGGCAAACGAGCTAACAATTCGGCGCTCTATACGACCACGCACATGTGGAGGCGATCGATAATCGAAGGGGCACCGCTTATTGGTTGAAATAATTGACTTGCGCTCAACGCTGAAAGTACACATCGATCATTCTATTTCGTTTTGATTTCGGACAAATTTTGGCTCGACTCACGATATAGTAGTATTAAATATATGCAGATATGCATATGCTAATGTTAGATGTCAAGTGTTAGAGTTAAGAAGTTGTTCCTTTAAAAAGTTTATTAAAGATTATTGATAAAGTAGTAAACGTGGCCTTTCACTGCTAATCTATACTTTTATAACATTGGTTATGGGCCCCGGAAAACGCAGTGAAAGGTAGTGAAAGTGTTAAAAAAGCAGGCAAGGAAAAGCAAAAATTTGAAGCTAGTAAGACAAAGGATTGGTAAAGGCAGAAAACAAAAATGGAGGCATCTGCTGGGGAGAATAAACATGGAATCGTGCCTTTTAGAGGGAATGGTTTTGACAACCGGAAATTCAGACTGCAATCAGTGTTAAAAGCAATGGATTTAAATGAAGTGTTAACCGTACCTGGAAGTGGAGGAAATGATGATTGGCAAAAGAAAAATAGCAAAGCTTGCATGGTAATTATTCATTAAGTATGGCAGATTCGCATTTGGAATGTATAAAGGAGGTTGACTATGTCGTAGATATGATAAGTCAATTGGAAAGCATTTTTAGCAAAACGGGTACAGGTTCGAAGTTTTATTTATTGAAAGAGCTTATAAGTTTGAAATATGATATGACTGAAGATATGCAAGAACATTTTGTCAAATGTGACAGGATCTTTAGAGAGCTAAACATGTGGGTAGTAGTTTTGATGAGTCTGACCTGTCATGTTTTCTATTACTGACAATGCCACCAGATTTTGAAAATATTGTTACCGAAATAAGGACTTTGTCAGAAAGTGATATGAAGCTTGATTTTGTAAAAAGTAAGCTGTTGGAATTTAATGTGAATCGTCAGTCAAATCAATTAAAGAATATTGCTTCTTCATTTGGTGCCACCTCGAGAGCAACCCTGATTGTAACTCCACAACCAATAAAGTGTTTTAAATGTGGAAAATCGGGCCATGTCAAGAGTGTATGTGGAAAAAAAATTCTATAAATTAATTTGGACATAAGTCCAACAAATGTATTCTGGGCGCTGCTCTGAACTGAACAGGAATGGGTTCAGAAATAATGAAGAAATAGTCAAAAAGTCAATTATGCAGTTGTTGAAAATAGTGGCGTGTCAAGCTCGGAAAACAAGTAACCATCAGCTCGAGAATCGATTGCAGTTTCTGCTACATCTGATCTAGAGCAACCTGGTGAAATGGTGTGGTATGCAGACTCTGGAGCTACACATCATTACATAAGTAATGAAGATATGCTGATGAATACGAAATTTTCGCGGAACCTAAGCCAGTTCATCTAGCAGAAAATGGCAAGTTTATGGAAGCAACATATACTGGTGATGTTGAGGTAATAAGTCAAATAGGTAATAGACAAGTAAGTGTAACATTAAGGAATGTTTTATGTGTTCCAAAGTTAAGAACAAACTTGTTATCTATTCCAACTATAGAGAAGTCTGATGATTTTAAGATAGTATGTTTTTGGTAATATTTCTATAGAAAAAGATGGCAAAGTTTATGTTGAGGGCATACGTGTTAATGATTTGCATAAAATAAGTGTTAAATCTCCATGCAATAAATTTGCAACTGTAGCAATAAATTCTAAAAAGCATCTTTAGCATATGCTAAACCGAGGCTCTGGGTAGCGATTCACATGGGTAGACTAAAAATACTTTATGATAAGCCGTTATATATTGGGTTTTCAATATTGGACATATCAAAAACCGTCATTTATGATTTCTTTTATAACTTTATTAAAGCCAAATTCGGTGAAAATGCTTCCTTATTGTACAGTGATACAAATTCTCTAATATTGAAAGTATATACGGAAAACTTTTACCAGTTTATTGTTGAACACCCCGATAAATTCGATACATCAAATTATAGAATTGACAACATTTATAATATTAAGAAAAGTAAATCAGTAGTAGGTAGAATGAAAGACGAGTTTCAGGGTGATCCAATAAAGTGTTTCTATGTCACCGGTGCTAAAGCCTATTACGTCAGTTCAATAAGCAACGACATTCAAAAAGTGAAGGGTGTAAAAAAGGCTGTAATCGATAAGCAACTTAACATTAAGGATTATAGAAAAGTTGTAGAGCGCGGGGGATTAATATTTCGAAAAATAAAAACTTTCAAGAGCGAATTGCATGACGTTTATACTGAAATTGTAAATAAAGTCGCACCTTCTCACGCAGACGATAAGCGTTATGTGGTTTCAACAACAACAACTAAAACTCTGCCTTAAGGTTATAGCGATATAGAATTCTATAAATCAGACCCAGATAAAAATTTAAAACTGTTTATACACATTGCTGAAAATTTACTTAAGATACGATAGCACTGACTATATCTAAGATGTGAATGTATATTGTATTTTAAGACATGTTTTTGTAAATTATCTATGTGATCAAACTTTGTTTTAATAAAATATTGTTTCGAAATTGTATGTGACTTTAATTGATATTAAACCATTTTCCACAGCACCGAATGGGGTAAGGTTATTTGCCCATTTTTTTCAGATTCAATTTCGAAATAGTAGAGTTTGTAACATTGGTTTGGTAAAAAGTTGGTTAAAATAGGAAATGCAAGATTAAGAAATGAATTACAGTCAGGTAAAGGTATATTATTAAAAAAAAAAGAATGTAAAGAGCTTCCGGTCGGGCTTATTCTTTAATGAATATCACTAAAGAATAAACCTTTAACGGGGCTGCCAGGCGTGAACTGAGCTCTTTGTCGCACCCCATTCTTTTTTAAGGGAAACGAAATTCCAAACGAAAATCCCTGGTAAAAGGAGAAGTTAGATCTAGAGATCTAAATCCCCTTTTTTCGCCCTGGATCGTGAGTGGTTGCACAATATGCAAACCCCCCGTGTGGACGAAAACGTATAGTTTTCCACGACAGTTTGCACACTTAAGGTCCGACTGTACAAATCCCATTGGTACTTTGTCATGCCTCTGATGACGCGATGCTTTGGGCTAGCTAGCACTTCTCACATAGTAAAGCTCCACCAGGCAGGCTGACGTAGCTTATAGTGCGGCAATATGTTGGAGCGGCAATGTTTCCGCAGAAACGAAGTACAGCTTGACGCCCGTCAAGCTGAAACGAATCTATTTCTAGGAATTCGTCGACAACAATACCTTCATCAGCCATGTTAATACTTATGGTGCTTTTCAAAGTATGAGTTTAACTCTCAAACCGGGAGCTATTTATATCATTTCTATAAATGAGGAGTACTCATAGCGCATGTCCTTCAGATGAACATATAAAAATCTGAGAATATGGCAACAGTGGTTTTAAAATGTGTTGAGTTAATGTATATGATTGTAGACAATTTTAATATGTAGCAACAGAGCATTTCATTATTTCCAATTTGCTTCATGTTTTTGAACAGTGTAAACGTTTAAATTAAGTATTTGATGACTAACAGCATTTAAAAAATATATATACGTCAACTGAACAGTTCTGTTATGTCAACATTAGATATAAACATGTAAAGAGCTTTCGGTTGGAATTATTCCAAAGTGAGTTGCGCTATGGAATAAATCCTTACCGGGGCTGCCAGGCGTGAACTGAGCTCTTTGTCGCACCCCATTCTTTTTTAAAGGGAAAAAGAAATTTTACCCGTAAACCCAGCTGGGGATAAATTTATTTGACGGAAATAAATTTATTCTTCAGATTATAAATTCCACGATTCATAGAACAGCAACAGTGTTAAGGTGTCCAAGTCAGCTTCAATCTACCGCAGGTTACTTCGCCAAGTACTATATTCCATGTGACCGCCCTGCCATGACCTGCAATAAACTGTGCCTTGATGTATCACATGGACTATTGCAGCACACGTTTCGCCGAGATCGCGGTAGTCAACAGCATGTTGCCGATACATCTGAATACACTGCAAAAGATTATTCAGAATGCGGCAAACGTTGCACATGTTGCCTTCTCGAGAAATATGGCAAGATTTAGGAGGAGGTCGCATTATATAGCAATAATGAAGAGAGGGGTTTGGGGTGCAGGACGCGCATGACTTATAGTATTAAAACAGGAAAAGGCATACCATCAGATTTTTTACAAGAACACATTACATATAGTTCACAATGTGGTGACATTGAAATACCCTTGTGACGTATTTTATATTGCGTATGGGTAACTAAAATAATCTTGAAAACGTTATTCTAACACGGCAATGTCAACTTAATTGATCTAGAAAATATCTTGTGATAGAACGGAAGACGTGAAGCAGCAAAGTCACCTTGATGTGGTCTAGTACATATATTGCAGTAGAATGGAGGGGGTGAAGCGGTAGCAAGGGCACCTTGAAACGTTCGAGTGCTTGAGTTGCGACAAAGCAATTAAAGTTTTTAGTGGTGGTGGTAGTAGGATGGGAAAAGATGAAGTTGCCGATCTCCGCAAGGACGATGAGAAATTAAAGAAAATTTTGATGGAGTTGGATTGTTATGCTGTCGAATGAGCAGCCTCTTCTTCATCTTTTGTAGAAGACATACAACCAATACCTGCCATAACCACTTGCTATAATGACGAACAACCAGCATCTTCTTCTGGTACGAAATGTGTGGTGTTGCAAAACATTCAATTAGCACGTGCAAAAAGCACAAAGCGGGCACGTCGGAGTTCAACGCTGCAGAATCTACTAACCGGCAGTGGCGAGATGGAAGATACTAAACAGAAATATAGAAGAACACACAATACACCAGCCCTTACCACCGCAAGCAAAGCACCACCACCACTACTGCGACGACGTCGGTGTCCCTCATATAATGATGAAGTGCCTCCACCCAACTCACCACCACCGCCGGCATGTTGAATGACTTCGAAGAGGATCGAAGAAACCTAATGTTTGAAACTTATAGGTTGAAGCGGACCGGTGAAAAGGAGTTGGGCGAATACGAAAAAAAAAATAGAGGACACCGAAGTGCAGATAGCTTTGTTGCAGAATGAGTTGGCAGTGCAAAGGAAGAGGGCTGAGGATTGCAGGATCCAGTTGGACCATTTTTCAAATTTTTAGATAAAGGGGTAGTTTTAGTTATTTAGTTTACTGTATATGTATTTAATTGTAAAATAATAAATAAAATAAGAAATAAATAAGTGTAAGTGTAGGGGTTCGCGAGACCGAGACCGAGACCGAGACCTGGCAAGTCTCGGTCTTGGTCTCGAAGAAAAAAATTAGTCTCGGTCTCGGGTCTCGAAGCTCGAGACCGAGACCGAGACTACCTTGGTCTCGGTCTCGGTCTCGGTCTTGTCTCGGTTTGGTCTCGGTCTCGGTTTGAGCAAAAAAAAGTAATTAAATAATTTACTGTTTTATTTCGTTAATAACACAAACGTTACTTCGGAATGTTAAGTTAAATGAAACATCTAATAAGTGTCTTTTGTGTATCAGTTCTTGGTGTAGATGTGATATTAGGGATAAACTTCTTAAATAATTTTACATTTTTTGTTTGCAACAGTTGTTTGGATAATAATAGTTAACTTAAATATGTACCTAATAATATTTTAATATATTTCATATTAGTTTCTAAATTGTTGTTTTGATATAAAAATGCTTACCTCTAATGTAGGTAGGTATACAAGTGATACGGATTTTTAAGTATGTACAGGGTGTCCAATTTTCGATACTTTTGCTAGGTATCTCCTTTATTAGTGGAGATAGAATGATGCGGTTTTCGCAATATTGTGCTACTTTTTTGAGAAACGAAAGATGTTGCTTACATAATTTTCATAGCCCTCTTAGTTTTTAAAATACAGGGTGAAATCGAAAATTTTCAATTTTCGGGCACCCGTCGTATCTCGGTTATCTTATAACTTTTCGGAAAGGTAAAAACAGAAACCTACATAGTTTTTTGCGTAGAATTCATTGGCGTACTCGCTTTTTTTCTAGAAGGCTCCATTTCTCAGAAATGATACAAAATTTGGTTTTTCTTAAATGGAACACCCTGTATATTTTCTTCTAGTCTGGTGACGCTTGTTATAGGCTTTTCAGAAATATATAATAGTTGGTATGTTTCCATAGTAATAAAACTATAATTTGAACATTTAAAGAAAAAATATATTTTTCTAAGTAGGCCGTGCTGCCGCGGCCAAGAAACAAAAATTTCGTCAATGAAAGTTGTCATTTGGGCCACTTGTCAAAGTTAGATTGTTGTTTGCAAAAAGTGTTTACCTGTTATTGTGAATTATTTTGCGCTTAAAAGGATGGCAATGGCTGAAATTAGATATCAGAATTATGAAAAATATGATATGCTCGTTTGTTTTATTCGTTGTAATGAAAACAGACATGAAGCTTCCGAATTATATTTTAATAGGTATATTTTATATTCGTCATTAATTTTTATATATAAGTAAATATTTTGTTCTATTCTACGTAGGTTTCCGGAAAGAAGGCAGCCTTGCCCCGATATCTTTTTCAGACTAAAAACAAATTTAGTAAATAATGGATCCTTTATGCAGCCTCGGCCAAAATCCTATAATAAGGAGAACCGTGAAACCGACGAGGTTAACGTTTTAGCTTGTGTAGAAGCAGAGTCTTTGAGTTCATGTAGAGGCATTGAGAAAGAAGTCGGTGTGCCCAAGGCTCGGGTACAGACAATATTAAGAAAATATAAACTTCGTCCTTATAAAATAAAAATCGTACACCATTTGCATCCAGGAGATCCAGAACGACGTTTAATTTTTTGCAATTGGTATATGGAACAAATTCGAACCAATATTAATTTTGCCAGATCAGTAATATGGTCTGATGAAGTTTATTTTTCGAGTGCTGGCATATTTAATCGGCATAACACAAGACATTGGTCGCAAGAAAATCACCACGTCATATTTGAACGGGAACAACAAGGACGTTTTGGGTTTAGTGTTGCTTGTTTTATTTTGGAAAGACAAATAGCGTATCGCATTTATGAAGGAGGTCTCTCCGCAAATCGTTATCTGGAAATTCTACAAGATGTTGTGCCTCAGTTGCAAGATAATTTCCCCTTAGCTCAGTTAAATAATATATATTTTCAACAAGACGGAGCACCTGCTCACAATGCTCAGATAGTACGCCCTTTTCTTGATATAATTTTCCCAATAGATGGATAGCCACTAATGGACCTATAAGGTGGCCTCCACGACCCCCGATCTCTCTTTATTAGAGTTTTTTATGGGGTTTCATGCAAAATAAAGTTTACAAGACCCGAAATCGTTCCATGGAAGAACTTCGAGAGGCTACGCATTTGGCTTTTCAGTCTTTGCAGGGCCGTTCATTAATAATTTTAAACGCTCTACGAAGAGTTACAAAAATTTGTGAATATGCTATTAGAGAAAACGGCAACCATTTTGAACAGTATTTATGATTAGTAAATAAAATGGAAAAAAATCTTTATATATTTAGTGTGAGTTTGTTTAATAAATTTAATCCATAATATGAAAATTTATATTTTTAGGATTAATAGTAGCAAAGATACATAGGTATTACTTGTATGTATCTCTGATAGTAGTCATAAAATATTCTCTTTAACACGGTAATATTTTTCGTCTCGATTAATAAATTAGTAAACAAAAAATATATTTCTTGTTTCAAAATAGAGAAACTATTCCGAAATAAATTTGATTTGTTTTCAAGGTATTCTATTGTTTTTAATCAATGATAATCACGGCATAGTTGCAAAAAGTTTTTTTTCATTTAAATTTTAAAATTATAGCTTTATTACTAGGAAGACATACCAACTATTATATATTTTTGAAAAGCCTATAACCAGCGCCACCAAACTAGTAGAAAATATACAGGGTGTTCCATTTAAAAAAAATCAAAATGTGTTTCATTTCTGAGAAATGGAGCCTTCTAGAAAAAAAGCGAGTACGCCACTGAATTCTACGTAAAAAACTATGTAGGCTTCTGTTTTTACCTTTTCGAATAGTTATAAGATAACCGAGATACGAGGGGTGCCCGAAAATTGAAAATTTTCAATTTCATCCTGTATCTTAAAAACTAAGAGGGCTATGAAAATTATGTAAGCGACATCTCTCGTTTCTCAAAAAAGTAGCATGGTATTGCGAAAACCGCATCCCTCTATCTCCACTAATAAAGGAGATACCCAGCAAAAGTATCGAAAATTGGACAGGGTGTCCGAAATTCGAGCCTCATCATTGGGATCTCGGAAACTAGAAGAGATACGAGGTCGGTTAAATGGAGGCAAAGTTGTGCAATTTGATGCTGATCAAAATGCCATCTTAAAAGTTTAAAAATTCCGAATACTTACGAAGATTTTTGGGAAAAACCGAATATTCGCGATTTTATTTTAATTTTTTTATGACTCTATTTGAATATATATAACAAAATAAATTTCACATTCTCATTGCTACTTTTTCTGTTCTATAAGATGGTGTTATCAGATTTTCAAACCGACGTTTCGTCTTGGAGCTGCCATCATCAACTATTACGGATTTTAAGAGCATCTAAAGTCCCAAAGCCAGTGATGTATCGCACTTATTCGAAACATTCATGTTAATGGCATTTTCCGTAACAACTCATGTGTTAGAGAGAGACAGAAAACATATTTTTGGTAAGATTTTACCAGGTAATCCTCAAAATTATTTTTTCGAATAAGTGCGATACATCATTGGTTTTGGGACATTAGAAGCTCTTAAAGTCCGTAATAAAAAATCCAGGGTCTTATTTAAAAAAACAAAGTTGATTATGGCAGCTCGAAGACGAAACGTCGGTTTCAAAATCTGATAACACCATCTTGTAGAACAGAAAAAGTAGCAATCAGAATATGAAAATTATTTGGTTATATCTATTCAAATAGACTCGTAAAAAAATAAATATGAAATCGCGAATATTCGGTTTTTTTTTCTAAATATCTTCGGAATTATTCGGATTTTTTTTACTTTATTGTGGCATTTTGATCAGCATCAAATTGCGCAACTTTGCCTCCATTTAACTGATCTCATATCTCTTCTAGTTTCCGAGATCCCAATGATGAGGCTCGAATTTGGGACACCCTGTACACATAAAAACTAGGTACCGATTTATGTCAATTTTATTGTCAAAGTCAACGCTTTTTCTTCTTATTTTTTACAATTCTTATCAGTTGTAGCGTAGCCATACAAAGTAATTTTCAAACATTCTGTATTATATGGAAACATTTATTTTGAAAACTCTTAAAATTTAACGGTATACAGGGTGTCGCTAAATTAGTGGACGAAACATCAACCATGTATTTATCGGTCAAAAATAACTAAAATTTTTCTTATAAATATAAATCGGGAAGGGAGCTAGAGCCTCTTAAAAATGGGCCCCAGAATATGGTTTTCTTTAATTATTTCCGAAACGGTGTAAAATAGAGTTTTAAAATTTTGGGATTCTACTAACTTTAATATTCTGAATTTAAAAATGGAATTAAAAATATAAAATTTTAGTCAGGTGCGAACATTTTAGGGGGTGAATCTAAAAATTAACTTTTTTTTGGGCTAACTTTTTATACATTTTTTCTTCTAATTTTGAAAATTTGAATTTTTTTTCGCAAAAAAGTGCCTCTTAGTTTGCATCGCTAGGACGCAGCGTTTTTGAGAAAAACGGATTTTAAAGTATACTGACTGCCAAAAACGGGTGTAAAATGAAGGTTATAATTTTTGATATTACCCAAAAATTCCTTTTGACGTTACAAAACTTCATATTATTATAAAATAGTAGAAACACTCGTTCCAGAAAAAAGTTTAAAAGTTTAACAGATTTCCAAAATTTGATAAACTATAGCATTCAATCACACCCGTTTTTGGCAGTTGGAATACATTTATAATCCGTTTTTCTCAAAACCCTGCGTCCTAATGATACGAAACAAGAGGCACTTTTTTACCCAAAAAATAAAATAAAATTTTCAAAATTTGTAAAGAAAATAGAAAAATAACCCACAAAAAAGTTGACGTTAATTTTTTATATTCACTCCCAAAATGTTAAGCACCTGACCTGACTAAAATTTTCTATTTCTTATTCCATTTCCAAATTCTAGATATTAAACTTAGTGTACTTAGGGGAATTCCAAAATTTTAAAACTCTATTTTACACAATTTTTGAAATAATTAGAAAAAAAAAACATCTTTAGGGGCCCACCTTTAAGAGGCCCTAGCTCCCGTAGGGGGCGTTTCCCGATAATATATGTTTATAGAAAAAATTTAAGGTATTTTTGACCAATAACTACAGGACTAATGTTTCGTCCACTAATTTTGTGATACTCTGTATAGGTATACGGTATATACTGTATAAATGGATATGGTCAAAGGTGGCCATTCATCTTTTAATATACTAATCTGACCCGGTTGTACTAGAAGCAGATATCCAGTTGTTTTAATGGATACGCGATGTTTTATTACCTTGTATATATTACGAAAAATGTGAAAACTCATAGCTGTTTATTGCTTGGAAATGGCTCAAAATAAGTTATCTACATAATTACATATTATGCACATAACAGTATAACCTTTCTTTTAGAATCTTAAAAAGAAGCAGCGCAATTTAAAATAAACAAGCGTTATACCTGGATTTGCACGATTTTTCAATTTTTTGGTTGATTGGACCCCGTTGGCATAAATTACCAATAACATACATAAAATTTTTATTTTTTCAGAAAAATAAGTTTTGAAAATTCAACAAATAAAAATATTTTTCGAGACCGAGACCGAGACCGAGAGTCTCGTTACCTTGGTCTCGGTCTTGGTCTCGGTCTCGTTACCTTGGTCTCGGTCTTGGTCTCGGTCTCGATAGGTAAGTCTCGGTCTCGGTCTCGATTCTAATTTCCAGGTCTCGGTCTCGGTCTCGTTTTCGAGACCGAGACCGAGACCATAGTCTCGCGAACCCCTATGTAAGTGTAAATGAATGTTTAATATATAAGGTGAAAAAGGTATAAAAATGAAACGAAAATGTAAGAATATAAGTATGAAAGAAATAGATTTTTAATAACACAAGATTTGTTTTATTATGTGATATACATAGTTTTAAAAATATTATCAAATCTATAATGACTCAACACGGTTGCGCTACCATAATTTAAAAAATATTATTTTCTATAAAATACCGTATAGCACTTAAGTTTTTAATGCATTTCATATCTTAACTTCATTATTAATTTGCTGGTTTGACGTAAACAGAGTATTTTATATTTTAGCTGATTTCTACAACACCCATGAGGTACAGCTGTTGGCGCGTTTTTTATAGTGGGCTCCCCTATAGGCCTATTTCCACTCTGTGATTCCGCCGCTAATTACTCGTACTGAACCTCATAATATTGCATGAGGTCTTCCAAATCGTCACGCAATCCCACATATCTATTCACCTCAGCAGGCGGAAATTGATTTTCAACTTCTTTTGCCTGATTTGGCGGCATAAGTACTGCTGCTTCCCTTGCCTCAGGCTCTACGGCTTCACGCCTCTTTACATGTCGTCTTGCCGCCGGCAACCCCTCACAACCGATCGCCTCACAACCCCTCGCCTCGTAATTGGCACGCCACGTCTCGCACGTTGAACCCCTTACAGGTAAATAAAGGAACGCTCTTGGCGGGTCGGGAATTCCAACCCGCTCATCAGTCAAATCTATAATGACTAGCTCTGGCCCCGTAACACAGGGCTCACACAGCCCATTCTAATTGATTTTGGGTGTTCCATTTGCACACCCAACACATAACGTCACTCCATTCACGCTATAGAGTTTAGCAATACCCGTTGGCTTCGTAGAAGTCATGTCTGCTATGGTTGCAATAATAATAAAGCCCCGGGATCTGCTCGCTTATATAGGCAAATTGGAGGAGTAAGGAAGGTGTGCATATAAATGCGCATGCGCATAGGATAATACTTTTTTGGTTAATTCATACCGTTTGTGTCCTACGACTTTTTAATAACTATTAAATTGGAAAAAAAGTCCCTAATTTTTAGTCAAACACAAAACTAATTTTACATGAAAACCTAATTGAAGAAAAATGTAGAGAAATGAAAAACATACATATTTCGTCCAATACTTTATTCCAATCTCCTACACCCTTTTTCTCCTAAGATTTTTTAATTACTGTTTAATTGTAAAAAAATTTATAGCCCGATTTTTGGCCAAACACAAAAACTAATTTTACATGAAAACTTATTTGAATGAAAATTTAGAGAAATGAAAAGCACACATATTTTGTCCAATACCAATTTTTCCAATTAAATAGTAATTAAAAAATCGTAGGACAAAAACGGTAGGAGATTGGAAAAAGTATTGGACGATATATGTGTGCTTTTCATTTCTCTACATATTTCTTCAAATAAGTTCATGTAAAATTAGTTTTTGTGTTTGGCCAAAAATTGGAGACAACAATTTATCCAATTAAATAGTTATTAAAAAATCGTAGGACAAAAACAGTAGGAGATTGGGAAAAAGTATTGGACGAAATATGTGTGCTTTTCATTTCTCTACATTTTTCTTCAAATAAGTTTTCATGTAAAATTAGTTTTTGTGTTTGAACAAAAATTGGGCTTCGAAAAAATTTTCCACTTAAATAGTAATTAAAACATCGTACGACAAAAACGGTAGGAGATTGGAAAAAAGTATTGGACGAAATATGTATGTTTTTCATTTCTCTACATTTTTCTTACAATGAGTTTTCATGTAAAATTAGCATTGTTGTGAAAGTTAATAATAATTATCATTAATTAATTTTTTCAAAAAATTATTAGGCGAAATTTGTATGGTTTTCGTTAGCTACATTGCTGCTTTAATGTTTTTTTTTTTCAAAATTAGTTTTGTTGAAAAAACTTGATAATTTTCATTAGCTACATCTTTGCTTAGAGTAGAGTGCCATGACCTAAGTACCGACCCCCTCCCCTGTTCTTACCTCCCAAAAATAACCTACAAAATATTCTATGCACATTTCTATGAAGCTAACCTAAAGCAGATATATTACTCGCCTTGGGTTTAATTTAGTTGTGGGGATAAATGAATACATGTATAAATATATACGAACAGAAGTTTTATTTTTCATTTCATTTCTAAATTCTGTTCTGCTAACCTATCTTCCATTAATGAGACAGTTCTGTTTAACAACCACAAATCCCGGAGTCAATTGATTCCTATGAAACGGAATCGTATGGTCAGCGGTGGCCATGATGATGATTCAGAAAATGAAGAAGAAGTTGAGAAAAAACAAGGAGTGGAGCAAACTGAGCCGGACTCATCGAGTTAGTGGCATCCACCTCCGTCTCCACCAGGAGAATTTGACGGCCCTGCGGACAGCACTTGGTGGGTGGTTCCAGAGAACCAAGAAGAGAATTTGAAAGAAAACTTGGAACATAATGAAGTGAAAAATATGTAATATTTAAATTTTGTATTTTATGCTTATAGAAATAAAAAATTATGTGATATTCATGTATTTAATGCGACCGCGGCGCGTGCCACGCCTATGTGGGGGTCATCAGCGTTGCCAACTTGTAAACTTTCTACCTATATTACAATACCTGCGCACCAGAATATGTCATATTTCAAATTGCGCACGACTTTTAATAGGGAATATCTTACGATGGCAACATTGCTACTCCTACTCTATGATATGACTCATTCAATAGTGAAGTAAAAATCAATTTCATTTAATTACCATTTTATTTTTAAAATAAACTGATTAACATATATCCTTATAGCTAAATTACATAAATTAGGTTACTTAAACTGAACTATGTTTATAAACAAATTAATTAGAATGAAGCTCTATTTGAAACGGAACCATTTAAAACATTGTATGTAAAACATGAATCATGAATTATTAATGCGTAAGCTTTAGTGTCTTTAGGGAATGTTTTCCTTGAATAAAATTCTATTTTGATATCAACGGTTGAGGATTTCACAGCCTGGACTAGATGCAAATAATCTATGACGAATATTGGGTTTCGCATATATTAATCGACATTTAGTAAAGGTTAATTAGTAGCTAAGTTCTCATAACTGTAATAGATAGACTGGGGCATACAACTTCTTTGAGAAATCCAAGTTCCATCTCTCGTAGGGAAAAACAGTTGCATTTAAATATAGTCTAATGTCACTTATATTGGCTGAAGTAAATTGTGTAGCATCTGCATCTCTTCTATCGCAATTTTTAAAAATTGAAATTTAATTATTTTGTATCTGGGACGCTCCAAACTTGTTGCTGTTCTTATGGCCCATACATCTGATTGAGTTTGTCACAGGGATGGTAATTCATATAGGTCCCACATTCGAAATGGCATTTGAACAATAGCGTTGCTTCCTCCTTTATTAATGCGGGAGAACATTCTCAATTTTTGACGGTCTTCTGGTACTATGTGACGATTTTATCTATTGTGATATTTGCATCTACTTCGCCGCTATAACGATGGTTAAATGTTCGAGCAATAATAAGTATCAGCTTTGCTTAACATTCAATATTGCTTTCGTATAATCTTCGGCAAAACCCATTAAATATTTTAGTAGTAATTTTCCACAAAAAAAAATTGCTAGTGGCGTCTAAAATGAATTGTTCTTTGGCCGATAAACCCCAACTGCCTGAATACAATATTTTCAATTGTGTAGATCCAAAAAATGCCATTGTTTTTAATGTTGTTGTTACTCCCGGCTTTCGAACAACGGTAACTTGCTCGCCCCCTATTTCAAAACGAATTTCATCGAAAAGGAAAGCGAGTGCATTATTAGACAAGTAACACGATTTTGTGGCATCGTTTGGTGTGAATGTACCTTCAATGTAAATATAACTTTCTGATACATCCGAAATAAGGTCCTGAAAGTGTACGGTTATGCGAATTTCATCAGAATTTCTAAATGTCGGTGATCCATATGGTTTGTAGGTATGCTCTTGAAAACTTACTATTGAGTTGTCAAGAACACTTCCGAAAACTTCCATCTTTTCACTTGAAGACAACATCATATCCTCAATATTAGACCCAAGGATTTCAGGAACTTCTGGTTCTACTGATATTAAGTCTAGTCGATTTGAGATCTGAGCTAAGAGTGATTCGTCGTGGACGATGTATTACTCTTATTTACAATCTTGATAGATTTTGGTTCGATTGATGTAACAAAAAGCCATTTTGAAAACTATTTATGGAAGTTTCCTCAATTCTAGTTTAACTATAATTTTTTCACCTTGAAAATCTATTAATTCTCCATTGTCATCCAAGATGCAAAGTATAACGTTGTCTATAAACTAGCGTCCCTCAGGCATTACGGGCATATATATGACATTTGTTGGTTCTTTTGTTACCTTATAGCCGGGTTCTACATCGATGTCAAATTCAAATAATGTGTGAGATGCTTCTGAATTTAAGTATGACCCGGATATTATATTACAATCGATACGAATAATTCTGGTCTTCATAATATTGACTGGAGAAGTGGAAATATGCTTAACGTTTTTTCATGTATTTCTTTCTTGAATCCGATTAATGTGGCTATGGAAGTTGCATAACTCAAATCGATATCATACTTGGATTGTAACTTACAATTTAGGATGTTGTTGTTGGGCTGCAATGAAAAGATATTCTCGCTTTTATCACCAGATAATGTTTTCAATATGTCCACAATCGCGCGATTAATATCAGATATATCGTAGGCTCCAGGTGGAATCTCTATAACTTGAAACTCTTTACTATCGGATTTGGAATATCCGAGAGAGTTGTTGCTCTTATCAACGTTAAAAACGGAGTTGTATGTGTAGAATCCCAACATTGATACACCATATTTACAGGTTTTCTGTAAATCGATTGGTGGGTAAAAGTAGATTGTTGATTCACTTGAATAACCTGATAATGTGAACGTGTACGACATAACTGATCACTTTACTTCATAAACCATTATTTTATTGTAATTTGCAGCACTTATTTAAATATTTATTAGATTTGCCCATTGTCTCATTGACATTGGTTGCATCTTCAGGCTTTGTCACATAAATACTAATGTCTTTCATGTTGCAATAACAACAAAACAACTTGCTGGGTGGTGGCCTATCAATAACATCGTCCTAATCCGAACCACTGTAACTGTTGTAATGATCGAAACAATATTGGTACTTTAATACTTCCAAATCGCCTTGCAAACGTTCCGGTAACTTCCCCCATATTATGGCAATTTCTTTCGGTGCACATGCAAGTAAAACTTGTTTTGGTATTTTCCTTAACTGTACTTTACTCATTCTGGTAAAATTCCCAGTTTCAGAATAGGCGTTTGGTAGTCCAACACATTTTCATAATTTCTTTGTGCCATTTTAATACGTTCTTATCGCTTACAGAGAAATTTCAAACTTGAATGCCCTCACCACACTGTACCAAACTTTTAATGACGATCCTATGTATAGTAAATATCTCTAACTCTGTAGCGTCCTCTATATAGGTATTCTATTAATTCAAGTGGTGGGGGTAAATCATCCAAACTGTCATAATAGGTTACTGAATCATTTTTTCTGTATGCAACCCAATGAGTTCCCATACCTTCCAAGCTATCCAAATTAACAATGGCTGCTTCATTTCTTTTTGGCCCATTTGATGGTAATGTATGTCGCATATATACACCTCTAAAATGCGATATTTTAGCTTTGATTGCATACTTTTCTATATCGATGTTGGATAGTGGTATTTGTGGTAGGGAGTGAATATTTAGTTTTTTGAGCTGCGAATATACAAACCTAAACCCGTACTATACCAAAGTATGAGTATCTTCGAGAAACTATGACATTAAAGGATGGGGATTTTACACGTTTAGTAATACAACAAATATTGTATACCCTTCAGATGCGAAACCCAATTTCATATTTATATTCGACGATGTAATGTGTGAAAAGCAAGATGTAATTAGATTATATTTCAGTATTGGTAGACACAAGAATGTCGATTCGTTTTATTTGGCTCAAACTTATTCCAAGGTGCCCATGTTACATAACAATTTAGCACGAATATGTAACAGATAGAAGTCAAATAAAGTCAGTGATTCCACCCTTAGTCATGCATGATTTTCGAACGACCAGTGCCTTATCAAGCTGTTAGAGGAATAAACTGAAACAGGCTAGTTATATACGTAATTTCAGTCACCAGATCGTATCGTATTCTACACCGCTATCAAGAAAACGTTTAAGTATATGGCTGTGCACGGAAACGTTCAATTAAATCACTTACCTTGCGAATAATTTGCTATTTCGGCGGTAAGATACCTTAAAAGAATTGTTGGTTGCCTATGGACGAAAGGCAATAAATGAAAAGGTTATAATTGGAACGTTGCCAGATGTTTAATTTAGTGATGCGCATAACCGAATTATTTTGATAACCGAATTATTTGTATTCAAATAATATTAATAACCGAATGATTATTTGAATAATCATTCGAATAAATTCAGGTTAGCGATCGCAGCCGGTTAGGAAGGAGGTTCATCGGCATCGTATTCGTAACTGCTGTAATCTGTAATTGTCTTATTAAGTATGGCTTTATAAATAACAATAGAATACGAGTAAATATTTGATTAAGCCATATTATTGAACAAAATAAAATAAATAGCAATTTACGTTTTTAAATCAAAAAATAATTAAACTCCAAAATATGATTCTTGAATGTGTGAATTACAAGTAATGAACATAATTATTAAAAATCTACTTTGCAAAAAAGTATTTCTCTCTGGCGATGTATGTATAGTACTATAATAATATTAATAATTAATAGTACATATTATATTGTTATACTTATATTACGACTTATGTATTGCTCTATTGCTCCTAAATTCTAAACTCCAATATATAACCTAGAAACTAAACAAATATTAGGTGATAATTGGTGTTATGTATTCGAAAGCAGGTCGTATTCATTACGAAGAAGAGTATGAAAGAAATAAGAAATATGTGGGGTTGCAACAAATCGCAACAATAAATATCGGCCGGCCGGATCAAAAGCGACCGCCTTTTATTTTGATTCTTTGAAGATGTCAACAAATTGCTGTATTTGCACCTTTAGGCGTTCAGGCGCCGAAAATTGGATATTTTTCTATGTTAGGTATATTAGGTACGCAATAAAAGTAAATTGTGTAATCTTAACTTAATATTCGCCTGTTTTCAACCCCCCAAGTTCGGCTTCCACATTCCACAATTCCACATCCTACCGGTACATTTGAATTTTTAAAACTCATCTTTTATTCGAGCTAAAACATCGAAACTTGCTTCATAACTCATAACTAAATTAAAACCGTTCCCTGCTCGTTGTTCAATCGACGCGACACCGCGACAGCGAGGCTTGCTCCTTCGTAGTTTGTGTTCGTATTTGAGTTTGTACGTATCGGGTTCAGGTTATTTTTCATTCAAATACTTGTGTAATGAAAACCGAATAATAGAGGTTTTTTTAATAACCGGATAACAGGTTATTTTTCATTCGAATAAGCCCATCACGCTTTAGGCCAACAGGAAAATACATAATTAATTGATGTACTATCGTCAGTTTTGATATTAAACGACTTCGCAGTCAGAATGTGTTAGTAAATGCGTATATTCCCTAACTTGGCAACGTCGCTCGAACTGCTTTGCAGTGTTAAATATGTGATTTTCAGCAAGGTAAAAACGGATCTAGCTTAAGGTACGTTTAGGTCCGATTCCGATTGATCACCGATTTATGCGTCGAACAGATTTGGTGTTGGAGTTTTAAATGGCCGCCGTGCGGAATGAATTGGTTTCTGTCTGTCTGGTCATTGTCGAGGATCGATTTATCGTTGGATTTCTTTGTTCTGCCAGAAGTACGTAATATCACACAGCCTTAGGGCCGTTTCATTATATATTGAAGAGGTTGGTAGATTTGGCGACAATCGGCTGGTGTATTTTTGCGTTGGATACAGGACAGTGTGGAACGGGCCTGTGGTCGAGTTTTTCCTTGCTTTTTAACATCGAATTTCACGATCTAGTTTAGTCGTTTTAGGCTTGATTTCGTCCTCTTTCATCAGAAAACCCTCCAAGGAGGTAGTGCGTCCGCCTGATAAAAGTTTAAGAATTTGTAATTCGCCCTAAACGGGGATTATACTTTATTTCGGATATAAAGTGGCCTAGTTGCTGTAGTTTATGGCTTGACTGTGGATGGGTTGGTTTTTGCCTAAAGGTCCTGATACCGTCTTCGGTATGATATTGCAGTCGAGCACTCATAGCAGATTCTTTATCTTATGGGCACCCGTATTGTATAATAGGGTACAATGATCTACAAAATTGTATATAATCTTTGATAAATTTCATTTCTACTTTGAATTTTGCTTATAAGGACTTGTAAAGTCGTACGTAAGCTTAGTAAATTTGGATTTAATATTAATGTCATAAATGAACAAGCTTTGTTCTTGCCTGGGGTTCTGAACTCTTAAAAGAGCAGCCAGTGGTTATATTATTAGTCAGATTTCCTTAGTATTTGATGCCTATCACCTGTAGGGTGGATATGATATTAGTTATATTATGACCTTGGCATTTTGGCAAGACGACTATCATTATTATTTTTAAATACTCTCATTATTATTTTTAAATACTCATTGAGTTGAGAGTGTTCTGAAAGAGAAGGCTGTCTGATATTACAGTAACAGAATGCATACTTAGCGCTTGTACTCTTTCAGTTTTTTTTCCTGGGAGCCAGTTTTATGGGAGCTATTTGTTTGAACGGAGCTATTTTTGGCTGGAGCTATTGTTGCTTGGAGTTGTGTATATGGAACAAGCTATTGTTGTTTGGAGCGAGCTTTGCTTGAAGAGAGATTGAGCAGCTAACGAAGTAGCTGTCAGCCAGTACGGTTGGTTGTGTTTTATTGGTACCGACTGTAGCCATAGAGGTATGGACATTACCTCAAATACCACTAAGAGTTTATGGTCCCAAGGTGCATGGCAGTAGTCCACGTGGAGAAGGCCGTAGGTGATATCGGCGAGGACCAGGAAAGATAAGTTTAAGTTATATTCGTGATCTTTTTCGGCATAATGTTAGTGGCGTGTTTCTGATATTTTCACGCGTGTATTTTCAGCGTGTTATTGATATTTTTTAGCGTATATTAGATTGCGTGTTTTAGAGTTTTTCCGGCGTTGTATCATATCGCGTGTTTTAGTTTTCTGCGTGGTATTGATATAACTATACTCGGTACTGTTTCGGTGTAAGCACAGCTTACCTATGTGAATCTAATTCACTGCTGAATCTATTAGTGTGATCTATATTAATGATTATAGTTTTTTTTTATATATTACATTTCTTATCTTATTCATTATATCTTGCTAACACATTTAGAAGGGTTCCATATCAATAAAATTGAGACCCCCCGTGACCCTTCCAGAGTTCTCAATTTGTCAATGGTAATATCAGTCAATCCCCACATCATACACCATTATATAAGGTTCGGCGTTAGAATCTTCATTTATTCCTCATTAACAAATATGTCAGAATTCTGAAATTGTTAGTGCATTACTCCATGGAACTTTAGATTGTCAATATCGTACACCGCTATATGATGTTCGACGTGTTTAAATGCACCAAAATACCATAAAAAATCGCAACAACAATGTAGCTCGTATTGAATTTCCGCTAAGGTCTTGCAAAACAAGCACCGTACACCATCAGAGGTTCGGACGCTATAAAAATTGCAATACTCTATCGGAAAGTTCAATATCAGCATTAAATATGTTAAATTATTTTTTTTTATTTTGAAATAAATTTAATTTCCCCTTATGTTGTTATTAATTATTTCCTCCCACAGACTTGCAATCCAGCACCGGACACTGTCAGGCTCGGACGCTGTAGATTCACACGGCCCCTTAAGAAAATACCAATAACCAACATTCCCCTTTAATTATTTAAAATAGAGTTTAAAATTTAGAATGAATTTCAAGAAATTATTAAATTTCCCTAATGTTGCTTATTAATTATTTCTTCACACAGACTTGCAATCCAGCACCGGACACCGTCAGGATTGGACGCTGTAGATTAACACGCCTTTTTTAGTAATTTAGTATTTTCCAGTTCAAGAAATTACTTAGTGGTCGAGCAGAGTTTCGTTCGTACCTTTAAAATAATAAAATTTAGAATAATATTCAATGCTGTCGGTTGGCTTTTTGTATGGAGCCTTCCCCTGTATCCAGCCAACGTCACGCATCTCCCCTTGCCTTTTACTTGACTTACGGTATCTTCACCCTTATTGCGTGGCAATATAGGAACCTAATTCCCTTATCAAACCTCAAGAATAAGTGGTTGTAGCGAGCGCATTGGAAGCCCATGATTTTGCTTGTTTAGGCCCCGTTAAAATTTACCATTGGAATATTATTATATTATATGCATATTATAATGTATGTATATTAAATCTATTTTACTGAAAATTTTTGTCTTGCTGGGTTTTCATTTCCTTTTTTTTTTAAGGAATCATTTGTCCTTGGTCTGACACTTTTCAATTATAACACCTAAAACCCAGGTAAAATACCTGGACATCACTCTGGATACCAAACTAAATTTCGGGAAGTATATCCAAACAGCTGTTAACAAAAAGGTAGCCATCAAGAAAGGGTTGAGCTTTCTGGTAGCAAGCAGGTCCTTCCTGAGTCCGGCCAATAAGCTCACCCTTTATTACTCATTAATAAGGCCAGCATTACTATATGGTGCTCCGGTGTGGTGTTCGGCGGCAAAATGCCACAAAGAAAGACTCCAGGTCATACAAAACAATTATTTAAGGGCGGCCCTCTCCCTCTTCCTCAGAGATAGAGTAAGGATCGCGGACCTGCATGCTATGGCAAACATTGAATATGTCGACGAATACATTGACAATATAGCATGCAGGTTCTTTGAACAAAAAATAAAGTGATCTCCACTTACGGCTAATTTGGCCAACTTAAGATACACTCCCGAACATCGCACCCCACACGGCACCATATATAAAGGAATATCTTTATTCTACAAACAATTAATGCCACCCTAATTCACATCCGTCAAGAATATCCTATTTTCATACCAATCGTAACTGTAATAATTATTCCCAACTTTCAAAGGCAACTTTTTAAAACGTCTCAAAAACTCCTAACTATCAGGAGAGCAGCAACGCATCTACCAGTAAGATATTATGCGCGAGCTGCGTCCTGGTTGGCCCGCTTACCTTGTTCGGACACGGGGGCGGGGCTTGCCAAGGGACTCGCTGCGCGTATAAATACGCACAAGCGATGCCCAAGTCTATCACTTGAACTCAAGCCACCGAAGCATCCATGTTTCCGTAGCCGGACCCGCTGGACTCGTCCAATCTAATCTAATGCAATTCCAATCACACTGGAACAGACACGCGTCTTTACATGGCATTATGCTATTCTTGTATATACTCCTGTACATATCCTTTTATGTTGTATAGTGTGATTGTCCTTTTATCTTTATGATTGCCTGCTCATAATGGGTAGATTTAAGCAGGTTTTTTCAATGTTTTCCCTGCATAACCACCCTGGCAGTAACAATTACCCCTTCAAATAACCTTCGCTAAATATTGTATAAAGCTTTATGCAAACAACTGAGAAGGCAACGCCTTTGAAGGGTCTTCCCATGTAAAGGACCCAATTATTGCAGCACCACATACCCTAGATAAAATTAGGCTAAGACAAACCCCCTAAGGGTGCCTTACTGTTGGCAACGGCGTTGAGCTCACAACGCTTAAGCTTAACAACAGTAGATTGTTTTCTATAATCATAAGACATAATTGGATGTAGGAAATGTAGTTGAAATACCGATGAATGTTGAAATAAAGATGCTTATGCTTACGGTCGCCATGTGGATACGTGTGTTTCAAAATTTAGCAGGGACTAGTGTCCGTAGAGCGGTGGAAAGTTTTGTCACGGAGGAAATTGTGATCATAACGGCTCATACAGATTTATTAATAGATTTTATAGAAATTGTTCAGGCAAGATGTATTTTTGTGGCAGATAGATTAAGAACACTCTGTAGGAAAACAATCAATCAGATCTAAAATTAAAAAATCATGTTTTATTCTCTCCTGTGACATAGGAAAATATCTCTGGGTTACCAAAAGAACTTATAGGGTTAGGATTGTCAGTATTTTATTTTATAGTGAAAATAGCTACAAATATTTACAGTTCCTAATCCTAATTTTACCTTCCTAGACGGTACTAAGCCCCCTATACAATGTAAACGATCAGTTCTTATTAATTGTTACAAAAGAATTTTAGAGTTTCCTAGGGTTTCGTTTTTATAAACACTTATGATATATTTTTTTTATTTTTCATATCAAATTATCCCTTTTTGGGCCTTAATTTATTAAGTTCCAATATGTATTGAAGTATTGCTGCTGAGTCGGTGTTGGACATCTTTAACGGATCTGGCCAAAAGGCCACAACACAATTAATTCATTCTTAAACAATTAT